>CM061920.1:197930728-197980848 GCA_031002005.1 Vandiemenella viatica
AAAATTATAATTAATGCATGAAATGAAAGACCAAGTCAAACAGGTTTTGTTTGTTGGTACCAGTGCGCATGTGGTGCAGTGTTTCTTCCGTCACCGTTAGAAAGCGCTAGTAGCAAAAATGGCGCGACGATGAAGATTTTCTGGATCATGTTGTTTTCAGTGATGAATCGACATTTCACCTTAGTGGACATGTGAACACACATAGTGTGCGCACCTGGGGCACAGAAAATCCTCACGAGATGGTTCAGTTGCAACGAGACTCCCCTAAACTGAATGTTTTTGCGCCATACTCGGCGGAAAGTTTATGGGCCTTTTTTCTTTGGAGAAACAACTGTAACTGGTACGTCCTGCCTTGATGCTCCACAACTATGGCTATTTCCCCAGTTGGTAGAAGACGAACCAAATAACTTCATTTGGCAGCAAGATGGTGCACTGCCTCACTGGCATAACGACGTTCGCGATTGGTTGTATGTCACTGTACCCGACCGCTGGATTGGCCGCAAAGGGCCCAAAGACAGAGCTTGTTTCGCATGGCCTCCAGGCTCTCCGATCCTGCACGCCATTTCTACCTGTGGTGGTTCATAAAGGATCGCGTGTACTACCAGATGACGTACCTTACCTAAGAAACAGGATTGAAGCAGCTATTCAACAATTACCAGACACACTAATCAACATTTGGGAAAAATGGTCTATCGACTTGATGTGTGCCGTGTGACGAGAGGTGCTCACACTGAACACACTTGTAAGCTTGTGGGTATAAGTGTTTGAGTTGCTCTTTCATTTCATGCATTAATTATAATTTTACGTTTTATGTAATAAATACTACAAAGCGTTTAAACCCCGATATTCATTTAGGTACACCCTGTACATTTGAATAAATCAGAAACACACTTGCAGATGGCTGTATGCGTGTGATGGCCATTTTTTTAAAAAAATTCTTGGTTACTTGAATAAATTGGATTATTATTGAAGAATCATCAGCGACCAATATTTTCCACTGTTATTAGTACGTTTGTGTCTGATCATTTCCGTTTTTCTCTTATTGTGATGCATCTCGTTTTTTTTTACAAAATCTACAAGAGGAAGAATGATCTTCTGAACCTACAAACAGCACGAAAATTTTTAGCATTCATAATACTACAATGAAAAGCGACAGATAGTATTAGAAAGTTGTTGGATGGATGGAATTTATTGACACATAGATTCATAATATACTACATAAATTTAAGTCAAAATTAATTACTTATTAGGAAGTAAACAAATGATTTTCCTGCCATCATTTTTAGACACACTGTCCTGGACCAGACAGTAACACCACTACACAAGATCTGGGAGGAAACGGGCCTCCCAACCAGCCGCGCCAACTGCTGTCTTCACAATCACCTAAGCGAATGCTGGGACGCTCCGAATTTACGCTTGATAAACTACACATTTCGCAAACAAAATATTTGCTTATCAATTCAACAACAAGTTACACATACGCAGGCATATGCAATGTATCAGCACCTCGACCCCCAAATTAAAATTAGGACTGGCCTAGCAAGTTAGCAGTATATGAACCTTGCTTTAAAAATAATCTCATGCTCCAGTAGAGGACGCACGAAAGTGGAAACGTTCAAATGATTATGATGATGATGCTATACCTTCTTTTCGAGGTATTGATGCGATTTTCATATAGCTTTATAACTCCATGGGGAAAAAAGATATTTGTTGCCGAATTTATGCGACTTCCAGTGGATGGATCATTTTCTATACTGGCGGCCATCTCTGAAGGATTTACTCTGTTAACTGATGTTTATTCCTGACATAATTCTACCATGAAACAGTCTTTCACACGTTGTTTAGTAATGCATTGTTCCGAGCTTTGATGCATTCATTCAGACGCGTCAACTCTGCGTCAGTTGCTCAACATCTGAAATGTGTTAGATCAGTATTTCTTCCAACATAGTGCTACGAAAGAGAGTATTTGAATATTTTATTAGAGGCTAAATTCAAAACATGATTTAAATTCAAACGAGTATCTTACCATATTAATTATTTAAAGTTTTATGGAGTATCATATGTACTATTCAATTTACTACAGGAGACTGCAGAGTTGTGTAGTCATACTTTGTGTCGATATTGTATCTAATTGCCAAAGTCGTTTTTGTTATTTCTTTTTAAAATATCACAGTATGTAACGTAACTTTTCATTCGATTGTTAGTGTTTAAAATTTAGTTCTCATTATTCTGACAATATTTGTATAGTATATAAAACAAAAATAAAAGGAAAAATAAAAATATTTACTATATTTCAGGTTAGAATAATCTAAAATGTAAGTAATTAAATACCTAAATCTATAGTAAGTGCAAGGCTAGATTCCTTTGTATTTTTATAAAAGTTTTTTTGAAAGCACGTAGAACTTGAGTAGTTGTTAGAATCATTCCAAATAATATGGAGCATAAAGCTTAACAGAGATCTTAAAGGAGTGAAACTTTATAGATTGTAGTGAAATGAATTTGTTTACTTGAAATATACTAGCTACCTAAACTTGAAGCTAAAATTCAACGTTAAAAACCAAACCATTTAGAAATCAAACTTCATTCACACCACAGATACCTACTAATTTGGTTTTAAACGATGTTTTTAGAAACATCTCACTCTGGTAGATACAACTAATGATACTAGGACCGATTCATATTTTTAACATATTGTCACTTGATGGGGGACGGGCAGGAGCTGTAATTGTACAAAACATTCGCGGAGCGGTAGAAAGGATTGACTTCTCGAGATGAATTATCGACGGGAATTACCCGGGGTGAATCGCTAGTACCGCACTCCGAATGAAAGAGGGTAGTTCCTGCTACCCCTCATTAAATTCTGATGCCTATTTATAATTTATTTAAAGCACATACCAGTCTTTCCAGCAGCGCTACTACGCTGTTTGTCCTTTTGCCTTTCACTGCCCTTCTCGCCCCCGCAAACGAGATTTTTTTTCGTGTGGTGGAAGGGGCGCCTGTGACTGCTAACTACTGGCCCCTTGTCATTTAAATCCTTGTTTGAGCGAGCCAGGGCGAGCGCCTCCGTCGCCAGCGTTAACTAACAAGCAAGCAGCGAGCAAGGAGCCGGCCGCTCGAGGTCGAGATTGGATGGAGCTCTCAGGGGGGCGGGGGGATCGAAATGTGTTTCGGACTCGCCGGACAGGAGGCCAGAATTATTGTAAATGTTTGCCGAACTTTCGGCCCCCCCGACCTCTGCGGCCGTCGCTGTGCTAACGCTACATGCCGACGGAGTTGGAAAGGTAATTTGGAAGAAGTAATTGTGCCGACCGCTCCCGCAGGCATCATCGATTTGACTGGGTTTCGGTTCGTAGTGGAGGGTTTGTCTGACACCGTAATAGCGCATTGCAGTACGAGATGGAATCATTAATTTCTATCATCGGCTTGTGCCAGAAGCGTGGGGACCAACATATAGGCCTCAAGTTGCAGGACCAATAGTTCGAATCCCGTATCGAGTGTGGGTGTTCTGATTACATTCCGTGAGGTCCGTAATTTAGAATATAGAAAAATGGAATAATAGCACAGTAAAATAATTGTTTAAAAAACATAAAAACCACCTTCAAAAAAGGCACATTAAAAATTTAAATAATTTTATACCTTGATTAGAAGAAAGTAATCTAAATGGACAATAATTTACATTGCTGTTATCGAAATTTTTACAATGATTAGTTATTTTTTATGGTAATCGGTCAAACGGTGTCGACTGTAGGTTTTTACGAAGAACATTGACAAAAATTAAGGTGGTGGGAGGAGCGACAGGGTTGAGCTTTGCCAGATCAAATGTTGACAGGATTTTTTTCTTTATTTTAAAGTATACCTGTGAAAAGTTCAATCAAAATCAGATAAGAAATGTAAGTTTGTATAAAATTAAGGGGTGTAAATGAGCATATGGGGTGGCTTGGTAAGAAACCTTCTCCATTAATAATTATATGTATTTTCCAACTTTAATGGAGATCAGTTAAATGGTTTCGACGGTAATTTGTGTAAGGAACATTGGAAAAATTTAAGGGGTAAGGGGGTGAATAGGGGAGACGGGTTCAGTTTTTTCGAATAAAAAGTTGACAGTATTTTTCTCTATTGAAATCGGATAAAAATGTGGTATTGTATAAAAATAAAGGGGTGTAAACGGGTAGAAGGGTGGTTTCTCAACGAAATTCGTATGGGACCACTTTGGAGGTATACCCTACCCACTAAACAAATTTCATTTAAATCGGTTCAAAATTGGCGAAAATATCTCTGAACGGACATTAAAAAAAAATTCACCTCCTCCCTTTTTTGAAGTCGGTTAAAAAGTATAGTATACACTTGGGAAATCAACATAAATAATGTTCTTCTCGTATGATCGCCTTGCCCGTGCACAGTGTTTAGCACTCCGTGGGATCGTCTAGTAAGATGAACTGGGAGTGTTCCTGTTGCTTTCCCCCGTATGATAGTAATCGTATGTATTGTTATAACTGTAGATGACTTTGATAGTGTGTGAGTTCAGTACAGTTTATTGTACGTGAGAGATGAAAGAGGGAAGAGAGCGAAATTTGGTGCCGGCTATTCAGGTCTGCTCTTTCGAAAGAGGCTCTACTGTCCCTATCTGAAGTACATTTTTTTTTTTAATGGCATTCGACTACAGGGCCATACAGCCAGCTCAATGTGATTTGTTGCTATCAAGTATTGACACTACAACACGGACAAGACATTCACAGACACAGCACTAAACACCCATGCCCTCGGCCGGACTCGAACCGGCGACCTTCGGTACGCGGAGCTAGCACTCTAGCCCCTACGCTACCGAGGCCGGCAGGACGCACAATTCACCATAAAAGTGTCATGTGCCCCCACAATACTATAAATAAAACTAAAAATTGTTTGGTAGCCGACTTCGGCAGCGAGTTTGCTTCGCGTTGCAGGGGTCGCCGGTTCGAGTCCGGCCTAGGGGATGGGTGGTTTTAACTATGTGTCGCGACCGCCTTGTATTGTCCTTACAGAACAGAAAAAATAATAATTAAAATAATAATGATGATGACACGATATGTACATATTGAAAAATCGCTGCTACATTGAGCTGGCTGTAGGGCCAACATGGCCAAATGTCATACATATATATATGAAACTAAGGAAGGATAGGGAAATATGACCCAACACTTACCACAGATCAAGGCGGCTGGGAACGACGAACACTAAAAAAAAAAAAAAAAAAACACAGAAAAGCGCAATATTTCGGCATGCAACCTTATTCGTGCAGAAGTGAAACACCAGGCGGAGTCAGACAGCCGTCTCCGTAGAGTAGGCTATCAACAGTTTCAACAACTGGAATTTCATGATTGCTGGAAAAACAGTTTATAACAAAAGCCTGAGAAAAATATTATATATCAGTAATGCCTGTGATGTTTCATTTGCTGCTAACACCATATAATCTGGTTCTGAGTTCTACAACAGGTAATCTGATTAGGTGCAACGAGAAAGGGGAATTTATGATTAACCAATAACAGGCGTACGACTTCCTTCAATATAAGCAACACTTACTAGTGTAGGTATCATAAAGCAATTAAAGCTCTGAAGTGGGGGAAGGCACAGGGTCCTGATGGTATACCAGTAAGAGTATTTTCGGAATACGCGGAAGAAATAGAACCATTTCTGTCAGATATATTTCGTAAATCTTTAGAGGAAAGAAAGTACCTTGACTGGAAAATAGCGCAGGTGATTCCCGTTTTCAAGAAAGGAGATCGGAGAGATCCTAGGAATTATCGACCGATATCGCTAACATCTGTTTGCAGTAGAATTCTGGAGCATGTCATATGCTCTAACGTTATGAAGTTTCTAGATGAAAACGAGTTACTTACAGCACCAACACGGATTTCGGAAGAACCGATCGTGTGAAACGCAACTGGCTCTATTTTCGCATGACGTAATGAAGTTATCGATGCAGGATCACAAGTTGATGCTATTTTCTTGGATTTCCAGAAAGCTTTTGACTCTGTACCACACAACCGCTTTTGGCGAAGATTCGAGCGTACGGTATATCTGATCAGATTTGCGAATGGATACGCGATTTTCTAACTGGTCGGTCGCAGTATGTCGTTGTTGACGGGGAAGCCTCTTCAAAGCTAGATGTTACTTCGGGCGTTCCTCAAGGAAGTGTAATAGGACCACTTCTTTTCTTAATTTTTATAAACGATCTCGGTGACAACGTTAATTGCAGGATGCGATTTTTTGCTGATGATGCACTTATTTATAGGGAAGTGAGGTGCTCGACGATTGCTTAGAAATTCAGCGCGATCTGGATGTTATTTCGGAATGGTGCCGTAAATGGCAGCTTACACTTAACTGTAAAAAGTGCAAGGCAATGCAAATAAGTAATAAAAAGACCCCGTTTGCTCACGAGTACAAAGTTAACAATTCAGTTGTTGACACGGTAGATTCCCTGAAGTATCTAGGCGTAACAGTACAAAGCAACATGAAATGGGACTTGCACATAACTTCCGTCGTAGGAAAGCTAATTAAACTACGTTTATAGGTCGTATTTTGAGAAGTTGTAATGCTCATACAAAGGAAATAGCGTACAAAACACTAGTGCGTCCGCATTTGGAATACTGTTGTGGAATTTGGGATCCGTATCGCAAGGGATTGATTGATACGTTAGAAGTACAGAGAGAGCCGCTCGATTCGTGCTGCTAGTTACAGTCCTTATGTAAGTGTCACAGAGCTGATACGTGGGTTAGGCTGGGATTGTTTGGCGGACAGACGACGTCGTTTTCGTTTGAATTTGTTGGAGAATATGCGAAAATCTTTAATTTACGAGTGCAACGAAATACTTCTTCCGCCAACCTATTTAGGTCGCAATGACAGGAGGGATAAGATTCGAGAAATAAAATGCCGTACTGATAAATTTATGTATTCTTTCTTTCCTCGTTCTGTTCGGGATTGGAATGCACTGAATTAGGATTGGTGCTTAGCACCCTCTGCCACCCACAGTAATTGTGGATTGCAGAGTATAGATATAGATTGATAGATAGATAGAACCAAAGTGAAGAATACTAGATGAACTAAACAGCAAACTTAGCCCGTCAACAAAATAATTTCAAGACACAAAATATTGTCCAATCGTAAAGAAAGAAATTACCAGAAGTTGCAACGTAATTTGCGTTCTGCACTCAGTTCTGCAGCTGTAAACCAGGTTTTTACGAGGGGTTCGTTGGCAATGTGCTGTAGCTGTTCTTAAATCTTCCAAGCTAGTCAGCCAATCGCGTGTGGCATCCTCATTTGAAGCTTAAGGTCGAGAGCAATTTGCAGACGGAGGCACCGTTGCTCATTTCTCAGAAACGAAATTTCCACGAAAGCATGTTTTACGATTTGCTGTTAGGATCTAAGTTCCTCAGATAATAATCAGAACTGACGGTTTCTTTGGTGATGTAATTTTTAATAAGCGAGAAGATATTACTTTTTGTAAATGCTCACAATCATCTAAAGATTTGTTTGAATACTGCCTCATTTGTAGTATTTAGTATACATCCATTATGCATACGCGCATGTAATATTAACGCCTGCATTTAGATCCCTCCTTCTTCAAACTGAATCAATACTTAATTTTTTATTTTATTTTTTGGTAGCTGTGAAACTGGAAATAGGGCTATAATAGGACTGGTAGTTTTCTTTTCTTTGACCACGTATCTTTTTCAGTATAATTACAGTACTCCAAATAAATAACTGCACACAAGTTATGGAAACTAATTAAAAAGGTTATTTCTCACAATCGTCTTAATTCGAAATAGTGGCAAAGAAAAATCCTTCTTCATTTTTTACTAATTTGCCGTTAGGGGATGCTATCCTCTCTACCAACATCCGAATACCTAAACTCACTCAATACACTGCTGATTCAAAAAGATAAGAATTTACTTTAAGGGAAAGCAAGAACCTTGTCTCATTTATTGAGTAACTTGTTGTATAGGAGGAAATTTAAAATTCATTTTTACTTAAGCAGAAATGTTTTATTAGGCAGTGTTTTACTCGGCTGTTGAATATCACAGACACCAAGCTTTCGAAAATATATATGTATTTCCAGTAACTTACGGGAGCGGCACTGTTCACAGAATGTGTTTGCATATTAAATTTGAGAAAATGACGTAACTGAATTGTAGATCTTAGCTAGTGCACAGTACGTGGACACGTTGCTTAAGGTGTATGTTCGGAGGAAAATCATAAGGAAACTCACTAACACTATTTGGAGAGTCCAAGTAAATATTCTCCAAACATCTGCTTCCTGATTCCTATCTATCTCTCTCACCCTCTCTCTCTCTCTATCTTCGTCTTCTTCTTTTCTCCGCTGAAAAGAAAATTCTCGGCTAAGGTTATGCCAAACAATCAATGTCGTATAAGAACGAAGTCTTTTGAATATTAATGTAATGATTTTAGTAAGTAAAGGAGAAAAAACCGTAGTTTCCACATAATATTTCGGTGATGTAACTCGTCGTCACATTCTTACCACTATAAACACTGAAAAACATTCTACGATACGCAGGGAATGACCTTGGGTTTCACTCGCCTGGTAGTATTCCTAGCGACTGTAGGGAAAAAGTAGAGACCGGCCAGACAGTACGTTGAAACCCAGCGCTGTTTGGAACATGACCAACACATTCACTTGAGACAGAAGGAGAAATCTGCTATGGATGATCATAGCCTCGAACTATGGCATGGCCTCTATTATTGGATACACCATGGTGCTGGCGCGTAGCAGAAGCTAGTGGGGCAGAGTTTTCACTAAAGCGATTGAAATTTGCCTTGGGTCCAATATTTCCATTTGTTACCAATTCAGTGAATCCTGGATACCAGCGATTGAGACTGAGCAACACAGCGTTGCTATTTTTGTACCGCGTAGCACTATGAAGGCAACTGAGAGTCTTGTTAGACTATGCTGCTGCCACTCCAACCCCAACTCCCTTTTGTTGTCAATCAACGCCCAGCCATTTACGTGTTAGCCATGTTGGTGCACTATAAACTTCCGATTTTGCGATATGACCAGCACTCCACTTGCAGATGGAGATGGAGGGCTTTATAGCCGAAATATTGTATGAAGACACCATGTCTGTTCTGTTATTTACTAGGGAACTATACACTAATTAAGTTCAATGTTGTTTTGAATGAAATCTGTTGTATCTTTTAAAATCGCCTACGACCAACCGATACCAGCAAGTTTAACGGCCCAAACAAACGGACGAATCCCCATCAACACTCTGTAAAAATTCTTCTCGGGTGTTCAGATGGATATGTTCTGCCATGTACAACGTTCCGACAGCTACCTCCGCCGTCTTTATCAGGTGAAATCGTAGGTCGAAGCGGTTACTGTGATAACAGGTCACTGACTATCAAATCTCACACCATCAACAGTATCGTAGGCTCCATACGCTTCATGCGCGGTGCGGAGGTTTTTAAGATTTAAGTCCAGACTTTAGTATTCAGTTTGGATCATGAACCGTCTCACGTACCCTGCATGATCGGAATAGTCAAAACTTCTTCTACGATCGGGGATCGAACTGGTCAACGACAGAAACAGTTTCAGTATGATACCACAATAACCAGAACCAACGCCCTGGAGTGATATCAAAACAAATACGAAAATATTTGCTACTGACTTTTTGCCCGAAGGGATTATGCTTGTGTTCATTGTTGATAAAAATTTGATCTATAAGACTGTGTGAATTCATTATGTACTGCTATTTTTTTTTTTTTTTTGAAAAAAAAAATTATTTCCAGTTGCATACAAACGACAGTCACATAGTAACAAATATGTACTTGTGGATGACAATTCCAGACTGTTCAGAGCTATTAGTTCAGTTTCATTTGTATATGAATATCCATGCGAGAACTAGCATTTTGAAGATACAGTCTCTTGATGAATAAGTGTTTCTGCCAAGAACTCAAAGTAGTATATAATTATCAAAATTATTCGTTCAACCATAAATGCATATGCGATACAAACGGGGGTTTACTTTCAGCAAATTTGTTTTTCCGCGTTAAATGCTATTCCGTACTAGACCTCTCCATTTCGTGGGCATAACTTGTACGTATGATTTATCGAATGAACAATACATATGAAAAATTAATTTCTTTCAGTGAAAAGCGATTCAAAAATTCCTGAAAAAACTTCAGCCCTTATAGTTTTATGATTTGTATTAAAACCGCTTCGCAGCAACCTTGATATGTTTTGGTACACCATTCACCCATTTTAATTACAGTCAGCACACTAACAGACAACTTCAGTTTTTTCAGCAATTAACAGTCATTAATGACAATATTCGTGAATGAGATTTGAAGATAAAATTCGAATAAGAACGTACGTCGCTAACAGTCTAGGTTTCGAATGGTCTCCACTGCAGAAAACCTGCACGCAAGGAGTGCAGAATTTCTGCTGCTGAAACGCCTTTACTTACTGAACACTGTACGATTACGCTTTTTACCTCTGCTTTTGACATGGAGCGATATCAAACAAACGGCTATAGAGTGAAGCTTGTCGCCTTAAGCGGGCCATGTTGCAAATTGTTATCACAAAGCAACGTTTAAACCACCCGAGTCAATGTAATTGTCTCGTTTATACATAACAGTTTTACCTGATTTCAAGAGATATTGCGTTAAATCTTGCCGGATTTTAGAGAACGCATTCAGCATTGTAATGTGACCAATGACTAGACTTTATATAATTAATTGATTAAAAATCAATACAATTAGCTTCCTTTAAAAATATTATTGATTATTCTTGTTTGTGGCACAATTAAATTTTCTTATTCATAATCAATATAATCTTATTGTCAATAAATCAGATGACGGTCAAGTAGTTAGATATCCCTCTTTATCTTAAATAAAAAATTATGATAGCAGAATGTTTTTAAAAAATCACAAAATAAAGTCACACATATCTGAGTATTGAAGTACCGTCAATATTGTTTCCAGCTGTTACCAATAAATTAAAAAATATTTCTTGTGTTATCTTTTTGAATAATCTTATAAAATCCACGCTTCATCTAAACGATGAAGATATTTAATTAGTGAGAAAACTGAACTTTGGTGGCAAGAACCTTTTAAAAGGTGAATGCCAGTATTAGGCCTACACTAATGAGTCCTAATTAAATTTATGTCATGGAATCCTGGTTCCTTGTTTTACGTAATTAAAACAGATTTTAGAGTTCGTACAAAGGCGTTTTATAATGACCGCGGTCAGTTGATACTCTCGTGTTCTAAGTAACACCGTAACATAATAACCTGGATCCATCTTACACCTTAATTGCGAATTAAATCCAACAGTAGAAATGGACTGAAGAAGTGTAAAACCATTGTAGATTATACTTACAGTTTAGGCTTGCTTCAGTTATTAGCGATTTTTGACTATAATGTAAGCGAACTCAAAATATTCAGGTGATGCCTCCGAAAACACTATATTTTTAAGCATATTGTAACAGTTAAATGCTTTTAGGCAATGAAATAAGGAGTGATAGCGAAGGCAAATGCATCACACCCCACAGGTGAAGGTAGGAGGAGGCTTCGACCAACACATAAATACTAACAATATTTCCGTATAAAGAAAAAACGGGAATAGAGGTGTAACATAATGCAAGAGGAACTTATGTGTATTCAGAAATATTGTGAAGTGTGTATGTGTTATATATTCGTCGTGGTTCTCTTTCATTCATTAGTGATAATTATTGGATTTTCCTTCCATATCCTTCCGTATTTCTGTGCACATTGTGTCACTCAAAGTTTTTATCTAGTTTCGGCAGTTGAATAATTCAATGTACCATATGTAACCGCGCTGTTTTTAAATGGGTGAAACTGTTTCCAAAATATATGTTTACCAGAGCTCCCACTCACACACAAACAGGATAAGTGAAATTAAATGTTGAATTTTAACATCTGTTCTTGTATGTATGTTCGTTTGTGCCAACTAGGACCACGTGAAGCCTATGTTTGTCTTGAATTAGTTGTGGATGTGTAGACATCAGTGTTACAACAAGAGTTGTTAGCCACAGAGGGGACCTACAGTTTAACGTGGAATCCGAGTTACGGAAACGTTCTGGCGTACTGCAAGCTGTGCCTGAGGTGAAGGTCGGGTTAAAGGCTTATGAAAATCCCCGCCGAGACAGGATTTCGAACCCGGGACCCTTCGATCGCCAGTCTGATGTTTTAATCACTGAGACACCAGACCGCTAGAATTTGATCTTATTATTCTGTAAATAAAGAGCCTGTTAGTGCTGCGGCATCTAAATTTGTCGACTGCCAGCCACACCTTGAGGAACTAGAACACAGTCGCTGGAGTAACTCAGGTTGTCTAAAGTCAATATGCTACTCCCCAGGTATCATTGCACAGGAATACTCGCAACCGAATTGTTAGTCACACCGCGATTCATCAACAAACGTCTGTTACAGATGGCTGGCATCTAGCTCTCCGCTCTCAAAAGTAAACGAAGATTCTATCAGTAGTGGATCCAACACTTTTGGCGCTGAATTTGCTTAAACAGTCAGCACCTTTCTGTGAAAGAATAGTAATAAATGTAGAAAATTAGCAACTGTTCTTCTTTTTTTTGCTTATGGCTTTACGCCTCGTCGACGTCGAGGTCATTAGGGCGGGGAAATCAGTTTCACAACGCTACGCTAAATTCGCTCCCACTGGTTATGATTAGGTAACTTGATCAACACAGCCAGTCTATTCTACTACATTAAAACCTTCCAGGATTCTGGTAAATGATTACTGGTGAAACCTACTAATGTCCTAGATGCTCACTAACCTAAGACGATAGTTGTTCAGTGCGCTACCATCTAAACGTATGCCGTCACAGATATTCACACAGTGAATAAAAATGATGAGCGACTCATTGAAGAGGAATCAGTTTGTTTCTATCTGTAATGGTGATTATTTCTAACCGTTTAGATAGAAAGAAATTTAAAAAAAAACGTAGATAAGAGTTTGAAACATGGATAAAACCGACTTCTGATTACAAAGGATACAGTTTTCGAACACAACTAAAAATTCAAATAAAGTCCCATCTAATGAATTTTGAAATGTATAATCAAAAATAATCCAGTAACTAGCATAAACCAATTGGGTTTGACTAGATATGAAGAGGTCAGCCCTATTATTAAGGTTGTAGACAGTTCCTAATAGTTTTAAAAGAGGACCAGACTTAATACTGTAATGTTCAAAGTTGATAATTAACTTTATTTTTAGTCGACAGCAAAGACATGATAAGTTTGTGGAAGGGGTATTTTGACTAATAATTGAAATAAATGAATATTGAAACACTAGCTTAAAAACATTTACTAATAATCTGAATTATTAATAAAAGTGCAAAACTTTGATTCATTGAAGTGGATAGAACCTGGACAACGTCAAGTAAGTTTAGTGATTAACAAATCATGCGATTCTTCCTCAGTGCGGTTTAGTATGGGCATCCAGTTCTGTTGCTGTGAACACGTTTTAAAGTTAGATGCCAAATTACTGCTAGGCCGATGACCAGTGTGAAGGCGTGCGTCCCAGGTCCGTTAACTCTAGGGAGCTCGGTTGGAGATATATTGTGTCCCCTTCGCTTCTGCATTCTGTCGTCGGGGGAAGTTGCCGCTCATCACCAGATTCTGCGTAGACTTTCCTTTTCGATGGAACACAATCGTTTATCAACACGCCTTGTGCGTTTGCATGGCTGAAACGCATTCCTATGAAACGTCTCCTATTTGAATCACTGTTGCGACGATTATCTTCGAAGGGCTGCACCGATGTCTCCATTTCACTTGGGACAGTTCTGGACTGTATTCCGGCGAGGTACCACTGGCCCGCCACTAGCCTATGCTTCTATATGATCCCTCGCCGTCACAGAAAGTTAGGGACGAGGCTCTTTAGCAAACTGCGGGAGGATTGTGACACCAAATAGAGAAACGTATAGTTCTATCTGAGATGACAGTGAAAGAGTTAGATTTAATGGGCAGATAAACAACTAAGCTGTTTATACCTTGAACTCTGATTAAGGCGCAACTAAAACGTATAAACATAGGTGTATTAAAAGCATGACAGCCACGAGGGATCTTTTCCACAAAGAGGTGCGCTTGCTTCATAATGCAGCGATCTGTGTAAATACGAATGAGGGGATACATATATTTTTTCACCAGCATGATAAAATTTCCAGGGGTGTCTTCCTTTCCGTCTCCTACTGCTTCAAAACGGTATAATAACATGTGGTTTTCCATTAGAACCTTATGGTTCATCAGCGATGAGGTCTTTAGTTTCAAGAGAGAATTTTGACAACGCAAAAAAATGGAAATAGGATTATTAGGTCTGAAATAACCAATCAGACGTTAGCTGGAGTGAAAACAGCATCAATAATGGCAGAGTTAGGGATATAATCACCTTTCCACCTACAGCCGGCCCATCCAACAAACGCAGTTTAAAATTCATCTCATTATTAAAAATCGTACAATATTTAATATTTGTTTATTGTACCCGTTACCATCTCAACAGAACGTGTTACTTATCAGTTATATTTACATACTCCGACTTTCTCGTGTAGTGTAATTTGTTGGCTTTTGTATAGACTATAACGTCTTCACCTTTAGTTTTCCCACTTTCGCCATCCAATCCGTCATGTTATACGCTATCTTAACGGGCAAAATGCTGCTGTTCAGAAAAAGATTACTTGAAAAAAAAAGGGGGAAAAATGTCAAAAAACTTTAGTGGTATTTTGAAAGGTTTTGAAGTAGTATCTGCCTTTTTTGTAGTGTATAAGTTTTTTATTACAGATTTACGGTTCAAAATAAAATAAAAGAGCTTACTGATAAGCCCTTTACACAGTTACCAACATTCACGAGCGTTCAAAAAAGGTATTTGAATTAATAATCCACTTCTGCGACAAGGTACTTAATTGATTGCCAGTGGTTCTGCTTTTATCGCTCAAAGATTCCTGCACTGTGGATATTGCGCGAGGCACGTCGATCTAGACCCGATGCGGTTGTATCGGGGCTCCACTTTCCATTAACAAGCGGCGAAAATTAATGCCACACGATGCATGGCAGCCACTGTTGGTGTATTGATCGCAAATGCAGTGCGAGGGCTTCGAATGACACGTTGGTTACACTTTGTGCATTGACAGTGTAACATATTAATGCGTTCATTACTGGCTACTGTGCGGGCGGGGAGGTGGTAATTGGTAGCCCGTGTCGTGCGCTCGTTACCCCAGACCTGCCCAGGCGGCGCTGCGCTCGTTCCATATCGCAGGCGACCGCAGGAAGTTCGCGCTGCAAGTTATGAAAAGCGATAGATTACCGATGGCTCTAAATGGTTCATTTCAATCCCCGCGGCTACTTCGCTCCGCGGCCGCGGCTCGGTGATTACACCGACGCCCGATACGTTGTAATCACATCATTACCGCTAACGAAGAAATACCAGTCGGCCAGTTTGCCTTCTCGTTCATTTGTCCACCATCATCCGTGGGATTACCGGCGCGTGATACGCTGCACGACATAATGGATTCACTTAGAGCAAAAAGTAAATATGAAAATCAGCCTCTTTAGCAAATGTTTTGACCACATCGTTATTTTTTGTGGGAGTAAGCAGTGGAATACAGTATCACAGTCGCTGAATGAGACGTTCATTCTATATGATGATACATATAGAGGATAACACACATCACATAAAAGGAGAATTCCAAAATTTATTGGCCGTAACGAGATGCAGTTGCATTTGAGTAGAATTGCAAAGTTTAACACAGAATGGAATTTTGAAACAAATATTTGCACCAAATTCTTTAACAAAGCGTTTTTTGATCACATTAGAGATTTTATATTCAGTATACGCGCCGATGTAATCCTTCAGCGTAAGGGACAGATCATAATGATATGAGACTAGTGTCAATCAATATAACTGATTTCCCTACACACTGATGTTATTCTTTGTTTTCAGTCTCTTGAGAATGAAAATGTGGTTTACGAAACATTACGAAACAAGCTGTGAGAATCAGTACTTAGTTATAGATGTTTCCGTAAATCACACATTTACCTCATATAAATAGGCTTAATGTTTTATAATTTTTTCAGTTATAGAACGATAATTAACCAATAAAAATTCTTTGTTAGACTTCAGGAAGCTTACACTCGTGAAGGATTTTGCGAATTGATCGAAACTCGTTCATTATTTAAAAGTTTGTTATTAACTACATATAATGTAATTGCTCGCGATATAGACGGTAATACAATGGTTACAGCTATCTCGTCCTTTGCCATATGTTGCTTCGTCACGGGACCATCAATTGAGGATTTTTTTTTTAACTCCAAATGATTTTCGCTTTTTTTTCCAAACGATAGAGTTGAAAATTTTTTAGATTTTTTTAGTTTTGATGAGTTGAACTTGATATAGTCCTGGATTTTAACAGCGCCGTTCGAATTTTTATCTTCATGAATTCCTCACTGCTCCGTTTGATACATGCACTTTTGTTTGGTTTAGCTCAAATTTTTGGATGAGATACGAACTTTTCGTTTCACAAGTCGTTACATGTTCTGATTCACGTGCCTACAACTTTTTCAAACTTCTTAGAGGAGAATGTATAATATCTGTCTTCCAATTACAGCATTTAGGAACTGAGCAGAACAGTGTTGTAGTCAGCAAACCTCTCTCGTTGAAGTTTCGGCACGTAACTAGAAGTGGGATGATGTCAACAGCGATCGCAAGTTGTGGGGAGAACGTCCCGAATTATGTTAGAATGTTTTCCCTAAAAATTGATATCTTCATCGCTAGATTTTGTCTCAGATTGACTAGTTACAGCAATCTGAAAATACACTGGTATCCTAATTACCGTTTTTTACTACTATGCACCTCTATCAGATAAAGTCTAAGATGATCAATGTATTCACGTCAAAATGTGTAATTAGCATAAGAACCTCATATCTGGTCACTTACAGTTTAAGGCAATAACATACCGCCTATTAGATTCGCTGATCTCGTCCATAACTGAATTTTGTAAAGGGTCAATGAAGGTTAACAAATTTTCAGTAAATTTAATACTGATTTGTTCTTTATGAGGTTAAAGCTTTTGGGAATTTAAGAAACCTATAAATGGAGTGCAATATTGAATATTACGTAGAACTTTTGCTGTGTGTAACATGTGCCACAGTAAAAGAAATGCCCTGTAGGTTATTCCATTGCAAAACAGAATTAATTGAATAAATGGATGCATATCCCATAAACCACTAGTAATTAATGTAACTACACCAATGAATTATCCAGTCAAATCATCACAACGCAGTCACAACGCTTTGCTATCTTCGGAAAAGAATCCCCAAATAAAATAAACAAATGAATTAGAAGAAAGAAGAATCATGAGAAAAATCTTGGGCGCAGTAAACAGAATTATGAAAATTAAGAAGTAATACGGAAACATACTAAAACAAAGAAAGTATAACACAATCAACAAGGAAAACGAAGATTTCTGGCATTTTGACATATCTATAGAATGGATTAAAACAGATTAACAAAAAAGATATTCAGTTACTTTAAGAGAAAATATCAACAAGCTGGATTCAAGATGATATGAAAAATTTGAAAGAAATATAATATGTGAAGATTAAACTATAGAGGGAGAAATTTATAGAAAGAAGATATTAAGTATGGAATGATTCCAAGGTAGAAGAGGAAAGAAATCCGCTCCCATGTGTTCTAAAGAGAAAAGGAAGAAACACAATCAAATGATGAAGGAACATTCGATTGTACGGAAGAAAAAAATGGAAGCCAAAGGTGAAAAGCTGAAATTAGCACATGATCCTAGCAGGCCTCATCGGAAATAAGAAAGTAAACTGATTGTAGACTGCAGCTCCTAACATTATAGAGTATAGAATCTTACTGAAAAGAGATGGGTATCCATACCGCATATCAACAGCTCCACGCACAAGCAGAAACTCAACGTACACAATATTTTTAGCGTCTCAAAAGAAGATCATGAGTACCTTTGCAGGCAACTAACGGTTTTTCGCGTTCACTGGAGCTGCCCTTTGCAGTCCATTACATATTGGACCTCTTCTTTCTGGGAATATAGCGGTATACCCACAGTCCATAACACGTGGAAATAAAAAATGAATCTCCTCAGTAAATAAGGCCTCTTAAAAGGTCTGAGAAATTTCAGCCGTAACAGCCTACTTGTTTGCATGCACCATTATTCGCGTCCATTTTAATGGATTCTGTATTCCCATAAGTTAGCACCAGTTGCTTCACTAATTTTACGAATAGTTATTCATGTCTAAGGCACTGCCTTTACAAAATTGCCGACAACGTGTTGTTCGTTTTGGTTGAGTGTAATTAGAAATTAACGTCCTCCCTTCAAAGAAAAACTGATATCATTTATCAAATTGAGGCTTTTAAACTAGATCATTTCAAACTGTTAAAGATTATTGTTAGCAATTTAGTAAGTATGCGTTACGAAATTCATACTTGGATCACCTGTGGATTCCTGGTGGTAATACGTAATCATATCACTGTAGAGGTTAGTGTTTAACTACCAGCGTGCCAAATCACTCACTGTTGTCACATTGCTGAGATTTCAGAATAGTGTATGTATTTCAGAAGCATTGTCTGTGTTCAATCGACTATAGTATGAACAAAAAGTCTCAATCCAGTAAAGATACTTTCGTGTTTTGTGAAGAAAAAATAATGAAACCTTATTTACAAGATCTTTTGTTCTTTTCTTGAGTTGTCAGATTAGCCTAGGTTTTCAGTTAGCGCAGGGATTTCGTTAGTATTCTCTTCTTTCTCTGATAAACACTGTCACATTGTGCAGTGGTGAAAGCTGTGCGGGGCTGTAGGTAGGGTAGCCGCTGGTTGTCCATATTTTATGGCGGTCGAGGCGGGTGGAGCAGCCGTCATTTTTCAGCTTCACCCCGACACTGTGGGCCGCGGGCGGCTCGTTAGGGCGGGCACCCCACTACAGTGCAGCCTACTCCGGAAACAGCGGCTCTTCATTACTAGGCTGCTCACACCCAGGCGCGTACCCTGTCCTCCTGCTGCTGCAGGTATCATCTGAGTGCTCGGAATATGAGGCTCTCACTAGGTCAGGGCTCAGTCTTGGGACCACTTCTATTTTCCGTATACATAAACGATGTGGCGAGTAAATTACATTACCGTAACTATAATCTGTACGCTGACGACTTGCCACCATACCTCAGTGCAACACCAACCGACGTAGTCACTATAATATATCAAATAAATGAAGACGTAAACTATCTTTCTGTTTGGGCAAAGAGGCTTGGACTAAAAATAAATCGAAAAATCCCAGGCTAATGTTATTGATAGTTCAAAACAGCAACAACTTAATAAAATCTCCTAAAAATAAAACATCAGGGAACAGACTTAAATTACAGCAATACCGCAGTTCTAATGGACAGTAAGTTAAATTGGTCAAAGAAAACTGCCTCAGCATGTCGTCGAACCTTCTATTCATGTAAATAGATTTTCTCCATCCATTAAAAAAAAAAAAAAAAAAACGACAACAACTACTTTTGCAGGCCCTTGTGCGCCCTATCTCGATTACTGCGACGTTTTTCAGCAAAATTTGAACTCGTTATGAACTCTTATATAAGATTCCTCTGTGACCACGTCTCTCCTTCTTGCGATCAATTACAACCGTTGCGCGCATGCGATCGATAACGGTGTCACACTCTTTGTCTTCTCCATATGAAAACTACTGCCTTCCTTTATTTCAAATCACGTACTTAGGACTTTCTCATAATATTAACACCAGATCTCTGCATTCAAATATACTTCTCGTAGCTTGGAAACCCTTACCAATTCCTACTCCGTTTCGGTGGTCATATTGTGAAATAATCTTCCCATGAAAATAAGAACTACCTAATAAATCGGTCCCTTCAAATACACTTTGAGAACGCATTACCTGCACCAGCGTTAGCTGACCAACATTTTCTTCCACGCATAACGTATTCTTAGAATTCAGTTGTATTAATTTATATTGCTTTCACGTATTTATTCTGCCTTCACTTGTATCAGTTTTTACCTTTTTCGCATGTTTCTCCACATTCATTAGTATTTGGTTTGTACCATTTTCTTCTTCAGCCTCTACTAGCATTAGTTTATACCTCTTACTTTCTTAATTATCAGCTAAACAATATTATTAAAAATATTATTAAAATTTTAGCTATTCAGTTAATTTAAGAAAAATATCAGATAAGTATTGTATGCTGTTAATTTATGTAAAAAGTAAATTACTGTATGTTTTATAAACTTCTGGTCAGGTGTAAAAGAAGGATTGTCAGCCGTAATCTTGCCAGGCTAAATAAACAATTAAATAAATAAATAATATAATGAGAAAATCAAAATCACATGCACATATTCGAAACTAGATAGTTGAGATCAGCAACAACTAAAAAGTATTTTAGTAAATGTTGTGGTCTGTGTCCATTAATTTTTTACTTGTATGAAGAGGAACCAGTCGAGGAAGTGACTAAAAATCTTGTTGTGTGATAAGAGTTTACAATGTTGCAGTTTGCTGACGGAATGAAGGAATTGCGAAATGACTGAACGGTAAAAATAGTTTGGGGCCCAAGAATGTAGACGAAATATAAATCATAGTAGGGTAGAAGTTGTCAAATGAACGACAAACTACAACAACAATAGTTTAGTAAATATAGAAAATGGATCATATGTAGTAGAACAAATAAGAGAATTCCGTTATATATCTAGCCTGAGACAGTAAATTACGTTTAGATTCGTCTATACAGATAACCATACGCTTCTCAAACAGTTGATGAAATATACCTGCTGTATGCACCACATCACAAAGACTTGAATTTAGCATCCTGTCGGTTGACTGAAAACAGAGCTCCTTACATCTAACGTAGCAGCAATTTGATGGAATATTTGTAAATTTAGAGCTATAAACGATTCAGAATGTTTCACTTATTTGAACTAACTTCCTTCAGAAACATTTCTTTACCAGATCCTTCAAACTTTTATGCCCCTTAGAGATATGGGCCGAAATTTGTGTTTTGGAATAACGGATTTTTTTCTAAACGGTCTTTCCAGTTCCCCAGAATGTTCTCACAGAGCTCCAATGATAATGGATTTAAAAAGAAGAAACATGATTCTCCAACCAAATTTGAGGTATTACTAAATTAGCAGTCAACATGAGAGGTTCAAAAGTTACAAAGCAGATGATTTCTGCATTGCCATCACAGTTATGGTGTCCGCAACTCACGGTAGAGACTTTTTTGATGACTTCGTTATCCACTTGTCAGCTGTAGCAGCCACTTGTCAGCTGTTGAGGTGTTAGCGGGAACGCTACAGTTTCTGCGTTCATGGCCGACTCCCATTCCAGCGACCGTCGAAATGCCAAGTCCACGAGTGAAATCTCATGCTACGTTGCCTTTGGCGTATTGACACATCTTATCCCTACGAGACAGATGTCTGAAAATATCCCTCCCATTAATTATCCAAGATAGAACCAGCTGAAACATTTTATACAAACATTCTTAAAGGAATGTCTGTTAAAAGTTACTCATCTCTAAATCACTGTCGTATTTCCAGGTATCTGTTACTGAAAAAGAAATAAGTGAACTAAAAACCAATATTTCAATAAATACAGACATTTGCTACTCTGCTTAGCCTTTCAGTCGGAATAGTTTATTCCGCTGTTTTCAATAATCGATAAATAGTGATACATATCTCAAAATAGTAGGAACAGAGTTACAAGATTCAATTCTACCAATCTAGTCTCTTACACGATAATAAATTAATTTTACTGCGCTTATGGCAGTTTGTCATATCCAACGTCCAAATTCTTTACTCTTTTACTAAAACTCTTTCGTCCCTTTTTTTGTGATTTAACACCCTACAATAACAGTGTTAACAGTTATCCTTTCATCATTCTTCTTGCTACAGCCAACTGAAATATTTTGTATGTGATATGGTATTTCTTCATTGCAACAAAACGGCCATATCACCTTAATTACATCCTAACTATGGTATGTAATATTTCATTTTGCACTTCTTATAACTTCATTTCTCTCCTAATCTTGAAACCATAATCCTCGACATCCCATCCAATAAGGCCTTTTATAACAATTCAACTCCATTTTTGTATGATTAATCAACATGCTCACCTCTGATAGGTAGGTGACGCCAAACTTAAATCACAGATTTGATTATAAGTGTATATTCATTCCAGAGTAGTAACTCCTTTTGAACTATCTTGGCAAAAATAATTATTTTCAACTGTACTGTCCGTAGTAGTGTACATATGTATTCTCAATATTTATAGGTTGCTGTAGGTAAAATATTTACATCTTTCCATCACAATTCTATATGTTGTGTTAGATAGGTATTTATTTCGAGCCTCTTTGCATTCTATATTTAATCAACTTAGCTCCTTTACAAGATTATACGTTAAGATAATTATTACAAACATTCTGCTCCTTCTTTAATGACAGCGACACTTCATCATATACTACGGCTGCAATAGATTTTCTGAGTACTTCGCTGGCGTACACCTGCTTTTAATAAGATAATGGTTTCATATCTGAGATGAATAAAGTAATGACGTACGCATTTCGGACGGGCGCGCACTCGCCACATGTGTAAGCGAAGTAACCACCATGGACTCATCAGCAGTTGTAAAAAAAGGACATAGTTACGGAGGCTTTGCGGAAAAAACGTAAACGAGAGCGTGCTACTCGTACTTCAAAGTGCCGGCGCGCCTCACAGTCACCAGTTCATTAGAGGTAGTTGCACTGTAGCCGCCGCTCCAAATTCCTTTTAACGTGCCGACACTTTTTTGGGCTCCCTTCGTGCTGGGTAATGACGGCAACGGATAATTTGTTGTCTGATTCAGAGCCCCGAAAATAGGGAGATTTGTGGTGACACCAGTAGCTGGTCACTGAAGATAGAGTTTCATAAGGGGTGAGTAATTACTAGCTAGATGAGACGTCATGATGAATAAGAGGCAATGTTTTCCATTTTACCATGTAATTAACGTTCTTACTAAATAACGTCATTACGACAAAAATATATACAGAAATTTGAAATAAGCCGTAATTGATTATTTGTACTAATGAATTACTATTATTACTATTACTATTATTACTCCGCGATTCACTAAAAGTGTGTGGCGGAGGGTGCATTGCATCTGTCGAAAAGGGTTATGGTTTGGAAGCGTTATAAGGGATAGGGCAGGAGGCGCCCATGGGCTATTGTGAGGAACCATCCCCGCATTCGCGTGGAGTGATCCGGGAAAACCATGGAAAACCCAGATCAGGATGGCTGGAGTGTTTTATCGAAAGCTACTCCTGTCGGATTTTAAGTTTACTCGCCAGGTAAATCCTTTCTATTCCATTCCCTAATCGCTCGTGGGAAAAATGAGTACAGAAATGAATCGGTTCTGGCCCTGATTTCTCTTATCTTATTTTCGCGGTCATTTCGAGATATGAATGTTGCTGGTAGCAATATTTGCTGGCTGTCATTCCAAAATACGTCTGTCGTGAATTTTTCAATTAGCTTCCGTCGAGAGCAACGCCTTCGGTGTTCCAGGTCTTCCCAACCTAACTCCTTCAACATAGCACTTACGCTTTCCCTCCAACTATATATACCTGTCACGAATCGGGCGGCTCTTCTTTGGACCTTCTCTAAGGCCTCCATTAACCCCTTTTGATGGGGACCCCACACAGAACAACAATAGTCTAAGTGAGGACGTACTAGTGATTTGTATACAATCGATTTAACTTCCTGAGTGCATTGATTTAAATTACGACCTAGAAATCGGAGCATACGATTTGCTTTTCCCAATACATTCTCGATATGCACATTCCACGACAAATTATTACTAATTGTTACCCCTAGGTATTTAGCGGAATCTACAGTTCTAAGGACAGTGCCATTAATTGTATAATCATAGGTAAATGGTGTCACCTTTTTACTTACACGCATGACTTGGCACTTTTTAGCGTTTAATTCCAACTGCCAATCTTTACACCACGCAATTATTTTCATAATATCGTCTTGTAACAAAGCGCAGTCGTCCTGGGTTTTTATTTCGCGATAAATAATAGCATCATCGGCAAATAATCTTTTCATCCCCCCGATTATGTCGCATAGATCATTGATGTATATCAGAAACAACAGAGGCCCTTCATCATAGACGTAGATGCTACTTTTTTAAAAATTAATTCATGATAGTGACTTATTTGAAACTAACTAACTAAACCGAATAATAGATAGTATCTTGTATTTCTGGTACTTTAGATGTAAATATTAGTTTCAGATTTAGTTTATACAATGTGTTATTAGTTCAGCATTAAACATCATATCAATCCATTATAATCTCGTCTGTATCTGTTTGTAACTCTGCAAACATTTTACGGGGCAAAAATACATTCTTAAATTACCGTCTAAACGTTTTAGCTTACTTCACGTTTAATGTAATAACGTATAACGTAATGACATGGAGTAGTAAGCAGGAAAGTCTATTAATAAGGTTAAAATCACAGCAGCAAAATGCTGATGTTCGGCTATCACAGTGAGTGTGGTGGATGAGCGGTAACGTTGTGGCTTCACATTCCAGAAGACGCGGGTTCGAATCTCCATCAGGCATGCACACCCGTATTTTACATGGTTTCCCCAAATCACGCCAGGCGAATACAGGGATGGTTCATTCCAAAGGCGATGGACGAATTTCTAGCTCCTAGCACTTTCACGCGACTTATGACCTCGACGTTGATAACGCGTAAAGCCATAAGCAGTAAAAATGTGTAAAATAGCACATTTTAGTTAAAATAATAGACAGAATATTGATAAAGGTATTGGTCTGAGGTAACACTGTCCTTAAAATAAATCACGAGTTTTTAAAATAAAATATTGATTTGAAGTATAGTTATAACTAAACTGTTAAATGAATTGGATCTGGGTAACTAATACACCACAGCTATAAAATTATTTATCTAAATTTAATTTTTTAAATTAGATATGGAAGTTCACACAGAAAAGAAACCGTGCCTAGTACTAACTCTTCAACCCTATATTTCTTCAATAGACGGAATTTACCAAAGTAACCAATTTTTCATCGGGTGCAAACGCTCACAGAAGAGAAATTCAAAGAATACCTAGCTGTTAGAGAGAGTTAAACTCACGACCACGAAAATTCATTAATTTATAAACATTTTGGTGCGATCGTTGCTCATTTCTACTAAGCGGCAGCCGAATAAAATTTCTAAATATATGAGCCGACATCATCTGTTCAGAAAAATAAAATGCCAGATTTAATTTAATTTGAATTGCACTGGATCGCACGCTCCGGTAGCAATTTCCCTACCTGCCCATGATTCCCCTCTATTTGTATATGCCTACTTTTGCCCTCTGCGATTTTTTATTTAAAATTCATTTAGCGTTTTTGGTTAATTATTCAACACTTTTTATGGTAATCTGTTCCAGTCCCAGAATCCCTTACCAACGAAAGAAAATTTTTATACACCGTAATGCTTTAAATCAAATGTCAGCTCCGTTCCCTTCCGCGCACCATTATTAATTCTTCTATCAAGTACTCCACAACGTACTGTTGACATTGTTCTAACCATTAGTGAAATTTCATCAATACTGTTAAAATAAAATTCAGTTTGAAAGGCATATGGACACAAAAAAATATATCTCCTACAAAATAAGTTAAATCTGTTAGCCTACATTCATATATAAATGATTGTTACGTTATTCAATGAATGAGGAGGAAGGAAATTTACAAATCAGATTTTTCAAAATTAATTTGAGTATATACGCTTAGTTTCTAAGTTTGATGATTTTGTATCTATCATTCGTTAAAAGTTCAAGACAATCAATCTAACAGTACTATAGGGAACAAAGAATGTATAATGAATAAATCAGCAGCTAGTGCTAAGAAGACGGTACAGCAGTATTATCAATTCGTTGCTATTATTTTATTGTTGTAAAAAGGCCCAAACCTTTCTCATTGTACTAATATTGTTCAGGAATTGTGGTAAATGATCGTTTTCTGTAACTGAAGAAACCAGCTTACGCTATAGACCGCTATCGTTAAAGCCGTCTAACAAAATGAAAAGAAGATAATGTGCAAAAGTGAAATTTATTTCGATAGAAATTTCATTTGAACGCTCCCTAGATTTGTGGTTTAATAGAATTTAACAGCCTAGAACCCGGCACTTGACTTCCAATACAATCATTACTTGTCTATTAAGAGCTATGAGTATATATTTTTGAGTACGTATTTCGTTTCAATACCTTTTCTGAGCACAAACATTGTTCTCAGCTCCACTAATGCGTATGTGTAAAGGTCTCAATTGTGGTCCTAACATAAAAATAGTTTGTCCTAAAACGTATCTAAGACCTGTAAGGAGCACAGCACTTTATCGAAGTGAAGCTTGGAGTATAGATATACCAGTAAATTAAAATGTGGTGCTATAGAATGTTGCCCAAAATTAATTGGAAGTATACAGTAAGAAATGGCAGTGTTTTGGAATAAGTGGACTTTAAAAGTACCACAGAGAAAAGGTACTCATTTTAAGACCGGAAATTCTTAATTTCTAATTGGAGAAGAGCAACTGTAGATAAAAACAAGGAATAGAATATGCAAAACACGACGACGCTCACATTTCAAGATGGGGATTGGTTCACTTGGAAGTCAAAAGAAGTAATTGCTGAAGAAGAGAAAGATAAGAATTTGTGGAGTACATAATAGACATCATAAGATGATGTGAGTGTGTTAATAGAAATAGGAAGTTTTTTTTTTTTTAATCAAATCAATTGAGTGACATATGAAACAGGAGGGAAAAAAACTGGATGCAACTAAACAAAAATAAAGCATAAGTTTTATGCAATTCTCTTAAAGTATAAACATGAACCATTTTCAACTGTATATTCTTCCGGTAAACTACAGCTTTTATAACACGAACGGTTCACGTAAAACCTACATTACCTAAATCAGATTCGAACAGTTAATGTTCCACAACATGTGACAGGTAGCATAACTGGAAGCTCATTAAAGATGCATATTGTACTGCTGTTCGATTGTTGTTATAACTGTGCCATTGATTTTTGGTGAGTCACTAGACAGTGATAGTGACAGCTGCTTCTTTGAATGCAAACATATAGAACTGCCTGACTCAAACATACATCACAAAGGGGCTGCTGCACTGAGATCCTACGATAACAAAAAGTAAAACAGTCTCTTGCAGAAGAATCACTGTTCAGGGACACTCGTGTTGAGAGCCATTATCTCTGACTACATCAGACATCGAATGCAGTTTGGTACAGAAACCGAGGCGCACCTAACCCGCTCTCGCGTGGCTTGTGTGGCGCGATTAATGCGCTTGTGACGCGGTGTAAAGTCTACTCGACTGTACGATATTAACGCCGCGCCGCGCCAGCACATACACTCACACGCGCGGACGAGGGGCGTCGAAAATAAGGAGACAGCGAGAGGCGTCCTTTTGAAGTCCGAAAGCGCTCCGCTAGCCCCTAAAAGCAGTGTCCCGACAGGCTTTTGTCAACAGCACAGTAGCTCTCGATTGGAGAATCATCAGATGAGCCCCCCACTGTTCCATTACTTCATTTGCAGATGAGGGACAGAGGTGCACTCGACGCGACTATTTGATACGCATTCTGCCTTTGTGCAGTGAGATGTGCATCAGTCCTGTGTTTCTCGGACATCGAGAGTCCACTGCTCGCCACCACAAACCTGCTGAAGTTTTTCGCTGTCTAGTAGCTTGCATTGAGCGGTATCGCAACTCACAGAGTGCGGGTGCAAAGTGGTCATAGCGCGCGTGCGAAGTGGGGCCTCCAGTGCTGTTGAGGTCGCAATTTGGGTGCCACAGTAGTGCGCCGCGCCCCGATCCAATTAAACGCGACTCTGGTGCGGTTCATTTGTCGCATTCCGGCAAGGCACGGCGCGCGCTGATTGATGGTTAAACATGCTCAAGTGTGACGTGGTATGACGCTGTGCGCCGCAAACCAGCCGCACGCTTCGCTGTTTCGCAATTTACCGTATACACGTACGGGGTGAACCCCCCAGCGAACGGGAGAGCCGTGAAAAATCTGGTTAGGCGGCAGGTCCGGAGGGCGGGGTATTATCTATTAGCTCTAATGACTCGTGCTGAAATTAGTTTCTAACTGAGGGGTCGCTACGTGGACTGCACGAACAACCCCTGCGCAAAATCCTACTAGATAAACTGATTTTTCTTTCACTGCGACTCTTGTGTAGAGGGTCCTCGAAATATTTGTTGGCTATGTTTTTTCCTTCTATGGAACCAACAGTTAGCATTACACGAGCTCCTCATTAATCGCAGCAACCGCCACGTTTCTTTTTAAACTATCAGAATTATTTTTAAAGAATATACGCTCAAAACCTTATATTTTACCTACGGAAAAAAGAAAATTATTTAATTTTTTCAAACAAGGTTTTTCCAAGGAAATTAATTGGATTTTCGACCATTGTAAGCTAAAACCAAGGAATGTTGACGCAGTATATAAACATAGCTGATGGATTCTTTTTCCACACCACATAAAAATATTTTTAACCATGAAACTTAATATACTGCCTCCATTTAAGAAAAACCTAAGGAAACAACAAAAATATCTGAAGAAAAAAAATTGAGAACCTCAAAAACAAAATAATACTGCAAAAAAATCAAAAGAATCCTAAGCACCAGAACATGGGATATCTTTAACAAGCAGTGTAGAGATACCACGGAAAGCTGATGTCTGGATAGTCAGATGTAGGATGGAACCAACGTTTTCTTGCGACCCTGGATGTTACGTCACCTTTCATACAAACAATATCTGCTCAGTGATTCAATATACTTTCAACCTATTTTATTCTCCTTGACGGAGCTCACCAATACCGCTGGAGTGTCTTACGTAAAATCCTATTGGAGTGAGTAATGTTAATTTACAACTTTTTACATTCTCGTTAGTGAAACGCGTTGTCTGGAGACTGCGCTCACTTCAATTGCTCGGCAGCCCTCGTCGGGTCTCGAAAATGCCCGAAGTGCTAGTTACACTGATTGCCACCACAGCACTGCTTGGCTAACCGGAAATTTCAAACAAATAACTGTATTTGATTTTATTTGCACCAACATTGTTAAAAGAAGGTGTAGCTGCGATGCTAACTGAAAGGCAATTGCTTGTTCCAGAAGCAACAGTATAGACATACGAAAAATTATAGTGCAAGGCATAGGTTAAAAAACTTGCAGTGCGGCATTCGTTTAAACTTAAATGTTGCTTTTTGTTTATTTACAATGACTGGATGCAGAGATTCATGTAAGGAGAAGAGAATCCATTGTTTAATTGTTGTATTATCTGTAACATTTACAGGAACCAAGCGATTTTTTTTTTTTTTAGACGGTAACAAACAGGAAAATGTATTAAAACTCAGAGAATGTTTACAAGAAATAAATTATTGGATTTGATCTTGTTTGCAATTATAATGTCAAATAGAAGTGCGACGCCAGTCAAAAGGTAATTTTATGATGTGTTAAAGAAATATAATGTGACATTTGTTTAAATCTACGTGTTGCTATTTGATCATTTACGACAGTTAAATCCATTAAGTCATTTAATGATCTATTCTCTGAAGCAATTATTAGAACCAGGCGCAACATAACCTAATAATTGTTTGATAGTAGTTAAGAAACAGGGAAGTTTATTAGAAATTCAGAAACATTTTACAGTAATAAACGTAATCAATCATGAAATTTATAAATCAAATAAATCATCATTATTTGGTTTTGAAATTACAGTTCCCTTAGAAAGTTTATCGTAGCAATAAAAATTATTGTCATCATTTTTTGTGTGCTTTGTGGAAATAGTTGTAAGTAGAGCAAACTGAGGGCAGAGATACTTTTCCATTAACTGTTGTGGAAGAAGCAACTAAAAAGCGAGGGGCAAAGCGGGATTTTGTTACGTACAAAGGTAATCACAACTAATGATGTTATTACCAGTAGGCACTTAAAACACTTGTCACTAGCCACGAACGCTGCCTGTGTAATGGGCTTTACATGGGTTTTATAATACGTCACACCAGTTTTTAGCATGATTGCCTGATGGAATGTAAGCATTAAGTGGTTTATTACTGAGGAGCATGTCATAACTGTACAACATGAAATAATTTACAACCAGCCCTTGGAACAAATTCTAATGATAGTGCTTGACATTATGACTTCTCAGAATCTGTCCATGAGAAAATCAGGAGCTTTGCTTTACAAAAAGACTTTGGTCGATTTGTTCGATTTCGTTCCTATGCTTTGCCAGAAAAACTCAAATAGCATTAATGTACCGTAAACCTTCCTCCTACCTTTTTTTAATGCATTTCTAGGTTTTGTGATTCATTACAACATGTAGTCTCTGACCCTGTCAAGAAGTGTTTAAACAGTGCTAACCCTTCTTCCTGCGGTAGTATAAAATCCATTCGTGATTCAATTTGTTAATACAGTAGGTGATAAATGTGCTGTTGGACTAAAAAACACCATTCACTGACGTCAAAATCTCATGTAATTTCTTATCAGTTAAGATAATCGGGCCTTCTATGTTGCCAACACATTGTTGAACATCCGTTTCTTCAAAAGTCTCCTTAGATTTACAGTTAACACACCACATTTGGTGGAATGTAGCATTCATCAGTTTTTTTTTTTTTTTTTATCCCTGCTTATAAATTGTTAGTTTTTCTTCGTTGAAGAAATACGACATTCGACATTTACGTCTTATAAATTACGTAATCGATGAAATTAATATTAACAGTTTTGAGTAACATAATAGAGAAACATACGAACTGTTCGGCGCAACCTGTATTGGTTGTAATCGACATGGTGTTTGCATGTTATGAGTTTTGTGATACGGCTGCTGAGCGATGTTGTTGTGGAACCCTCGAGACCTCGGTGATGTAATATCGCAGCTGAGTGCCGCCGAAAGGTAATTCAGAGCGATTAGCGCTCCCGCGTCAAGTTGTCTGTAGAGCGTAATCTGCTGTGTGCCTGAGCGCCGACGGCCTACAACACTCACACATCCATATCTCCAGCTTATCGTATTTAAGGTAAGCATGTAACAGCATAGGGTGTCAAGTTTCAAGTATGCAGTTATACAATCAATACCTACTTTTTGGGGGAGGGGGGTTGATAATTTCACACAACTATTTCTCGCATCGCAACCCTGCACCTGCCTTTCTTTGCACAGATTTTCTCAGCATTCTTCTGTAAAACCTCTGGTGACTAGCTATTAAGTAACAACCTTACAACTGATTCCAAAATATTAAGACTATACTATTAAGATTATACTATCTGAAAATTTGCCAAATGTTCCGATATCTGTGACTCATAGGTTTAGCTTGAGAAATTACCAGAGAACGCAATCAATAACAGATATGATTAAAGAACTGCAATTGTATTCATCGGAAGAAAGGAGGAGAGTGAAGAGTTTCATGGGAGTGTACATGGTATATTTTGGTGATGAGGCATGGAAAGATATTGGTGTAAGAATTAAAATTAATGCACGGTAAGGAAAAGATGATCATGGCCACAAGCTGACACTCGATTTCAGACACGAGGATGTAGAAAGATTCTCTATTTTAGGTAAGGGTGTCAGGGATTGGAATAAATTACCAAGAGGAATGATGAACAATTTAGCAACAACGATGAAAGAAATTAAAGTTAAAATTTGTAGAGAGCAAACGTAGGAGGGTGCAGGAAAGGGGGGGGGGAAACGGGTGTCTGGGAAATTTCCACCGGAGCGTGAGCTCCATTGCAATTAAATTAAATTAGATGCTTTTATTTTCCGGCAATAAAAGCCATTTCAAATAGTTGCATTCAAGAATTGTGTAGTTTAAATAAATTACAAGGTATGGAAGGGCATTTATGTCTGGAAGGGGAATAGGAATAATTATGATTTACAGGACGATACGAATTAGCAAACTCAGGCTATAAATATATTAAGCAGGAAGTTCCAAAAATTATTAAAAATTATATCACAACGTACATAGTAATACATGTTGATGTTAACGTTTTTTATGCGTTCATATGAAAGCATCGTAAATGAGCGAATTTTAATACTGCTGAGCACTAATTTCAAGTTGGGCAATATCATTACAAAACCGCACACGTGGAAGTGAATACAGAGGAGCAGCTACCCACTAGGCAGTCAGGAGGGAGGATACTCAAAAGTGCACAACTGGCAGAAAGGGGAGAAAAAAAATTACAAGTCATGGCTCTCAAAATGGTTGTCGTTTGATACAGAAACGCTCTAGCAAGCACAAACCGACCACTCTTTTGTAAAACAAAATAGCATATTAACTTTCTAATTCTGGCTGGACCCAGGCCGATGCCATCGCGCGGAGACAATTAAGATTCTTTATTTTTTTGTGTGTGAGAGACGACCTGTCCGGATGGTAGTTCAATAAAACATTAACGCACGCCCATATAATGAGAGTTGTCTAGAGCTGCGAGAGAGCGTGGTCCACCCTTCCGCCCCACCCCGGCCGCCCCGACTCATGAATATTCACGCGCACGAACTTTCACCCCCGCTCGCGCCGAGGCAGCAGGCTGGCTAGCAGACACACGTACCGTACCTGGCCGACACACATAACCTCCGGAAATGCCCCGACATTCCTTCCCGCAGCTGCGTAACGAAGTTTAAATACGCGCTACCACGCACGCAGGCATGCGTGAGCGCGCATTGACGTGCAAACAGCACGTGCTCAGTCTCTTATGTGGTAATTGAAATAAGAGTGATAGAGCCTAGGTTCAAAAGATACCACTCCATGATTTAAACACCGTTCCAGAGTAATTTAGATTAAAAAAGCCGTAATTCGAATTAATTATTGAATAAACTGATAACACATGTGCCTAGGGAGCGTGCACAAACTACGTGGCTCGATCTAGGGGGGGGGGGGGGGAGGGGTTGGCTGGAAGGCTACGCTGGGCTACGTGGGGGGGAGTTCCCAGCCAGGCCACGTAGCTTTCTTTTCATAACATTTTTCACAGTTAAAATGAGGAACAGAACACACAACAGCATGTGAATATTTATTTAATTATCACCTTATGTAATTTACAATCGTCTGATAAAAGAAAACAGTACAAAATGTCTTCTGGAATCAAAAGGGAAAATTGCTACGTGCTACGTGCTACGTGCTACGTGGGGGAGGGGGTGGGGTAGAGGCAAAAGCCACGTCGGGCTATGTGGGGGGAGGGGGTTTCACAGGAGGCCAGAATGGAGCTTTATGCGTGGTTTATGCACGCCCCCTTACAAACAGCGCATGTACTACTGCGACAAAAGATTAGTGGCTAAAACCAATAGCCTGCTGACTTCCGCGTTGATTTTCTTTCCGAAAGTCTCCGGATCGGATTTTGGCTGGGGTATGGGTGGTTATGATGGAGTGCTGTGCGAATTCTATACTATCTGGACCGTGAACCAATATCTTTGAATAACTTTTAATAATAAAATTAACTGGGCAGGACACATTGGACAGGTGGTAGGAAAAGGTTAAAAAGTCCTTCATTTTCTGCAAAGGGTGGTGAGAGAATGTACCAGAGAAGCGAGAGAACTGAATTACAAATCTTTGGTCAGATTATTTTTTGAAAATGGTGATATAGTGGGGGACCTACATTTTGGGTATCAATTACAGGATTTAGAGTGCGTAAGTGCAAAGAAGAGCAGCTGGAAATTACCGCAGGACTCGGTCAGTAACCGGTAAGATAAATGAGCTGGATTGGGAGTCATTGGAAGATAGGAAATGGTTGAAGAGAGTGCTGGGAGTGTACAAGGTATATGTCGGTGGTGGGGCTTGGAGGGACATTGCTCGAAGAATTAGGAGTAATGTGAGAAATGGAAAAGATGACCATGACCACAAGCTGGCACTCGATTTCTTGAATGAGGGAGCGGGAAAGTTTTCTTTTGTGAGTAAGGATGTCAGGGATTTGAATAAATTGCCATGAGGAGTGATGAATAATTTACCAAAAAAACGTGAATTTCGTAAATGACAAAAATAGTAGTGTGGAGGATTTTAACACCATGTATATAAGATAATAAAAATAATAACAAGAAACGGGTAATTAGAAGACTATGGAAATTGCCGCCAGAGTATGTGCTCCATAGCAATTCAGTTCAGTCCTATAAAATTACAGAAATGACCATCGATTCAGCTGTAAAATAATTTAAACAAATTGCTGATTTTGTGACCGCTCTTTTCCCAACTTCGTGAGAAGATTGTAATGATCCAGTTCTAGTGATATCTGACGATGATATATAGAGCCCCCCCCCCCCCCCCATAAAAATATTTCTGCTTAAGTGCGGAAGACACGTACGGATCTGGATTCTTGAAGCAACTTCATATGCGCCAAGAAAATAATGCTGGTCGAGACCCACGGCGAAAACAAGATACTGTCTACTTTGACGACGTGAAGGGGCCAATGCTTTTCGAATGACTAAACATTGAGTGTAAAGCAACAACCGAAACGCTTCAAGTGAAAAGGTAAGAAGAAATGAGAAGACTCCTAATAATAATTAATTCGGTGTTTAGACGATTAAACTTTGACCGATATTCGCTTTGGAAGTAGAGGACTCTTTTCCTGACCACGAATATGCAGGTATCCTCACATGCATCGCGGTAGCAGACGTGTCATACTAGTCTCCGGCATTGAAGAAGCGGTCTACGACAAAAAAATCTCGGCCTTGCGTGCTTAAACATGACGGATTTTAATTCCTTTAATTAGCTGACAATTCAGCAGACCAGTAACGAGATGACTGGCAACTCACACTATCAATACAGAAACCATTCGACATGATAACAGTAAACGGACTGTATTTACTGAAATGGCTATGGGTCACACTCTATCGTACAATCACCTGAGTTAGTGTATCTATCTAATTGCAATTACAGTCGTTATTTTGTTATTATTCTGGAATGTGCTCATTAAATTCTATTTGAATTGAATAAATATTCATGTATGTCATAGAGTACTCATTTTTTAATGTAATAAAGATTAATATCGTCAAATCGCTAGAATTTTGCATGGATACAAATATTCATTTCTCGATCACTTACTAATATAAAAGAAATTATTCCATTAACGTTGGCAATGAAAATGTAACCGAAAGTACTGATCTTTAACAATTGACGTAAAACTAGAAGCAGATTTTTTGGAATTTTTAGCCTGTTATTGCGCTTTTGTTATAATATTTCCCAAGCTCTTGAAATGGGTGTTCAGCAATAGTACAACAACTGCTACATAATGCATTATACTTTTCAAATTTCAAGATCATTGGCTACGAATTTGTCGATGGTTGATTTGCGTCTCAAAAATTGACAACATTTAACCACATCCATGTAGATAAAGATGGAAATGTAACTCCACAATTTGAAAAATAAAAGACAAATGTAAATGATGCTGTGATTCCCGTTCGCGAGTATTTTGAAGCTTAATACGATTGCTAAATGACATAGGTTCAATCTGTCTCTCATTATGCCTCAGTTGGAGCTGAACCTATAGAATTTAATGAAATTCGAACAACTGAGCGTTAGTAAAGTTTTTCACGTATGTCGCAATAGGTGTGTGGTCCAAGACTGATCCACACGAGTTTATATGAGATCTCATCTGAGGTTCACACACTTCCAACAAAGACTTTCCAGTGCTATTATACAACACGCATAACATTACCCCGTCGTTTTCGAGATGTTTGCAACAAGCTGAATGGTTGAAAGTGAAAAAATTTTGCCTAAATACTGTGCTAAAAAATGTAGAAAGTATTATTCTCTTTGTTTTAATGTATACATGTGCAAAGTTTTGACCAAATCGAATATAAACTGTGAGCCTACGTAAAGATTATTGGAAATTAAGGGGTAGGTGGTAAAGGAGGAGAGGGGTTTGGCTTTTGTAAACCAAATGTAGACAGTACTTTTTTTTATTTTAAACTATTCGTGTGCAAAGGTCCATCGATATCGTATATAAACTGTGGGTACGTATAAGGATTTCCAAGTGTACTTAGAAGCTCGAGACTTGTCTCGAATGTCAATTTACAACAGGGTCCTTAAACTCGAGCATACTGTGACTTCTGATTCAAAACTCTCTTTCAAGAATGAAGGATGCTATTAACGCTGTAAAAACTAATAAAGAGTGAATGGGGACAGATAGCAAAGGACATGGAGACAAACAGTGCTGTAATTTTAGCGAGAGTCGTTGATGTTCAGAAATTTTCGTAAACAAGATTCATGAGAAACGCGTTTTTATTTACGGACGCTAAGGAACCCGTCAAAATGGGTAAATATTTCATAAAATTACTGGATGGGCTATAGATGATCCAGTAGCTAGTTTTTCCGCGCTATCGCATGACAAATTCTACCCATTCATTGAACATGAAACTAAACTGGTGAGGAATTTCATCGCGCAGCAGATTCAAGAACGTCGTTCCAATTTGATTTTCTACTGTGACCATTACTTCGCTAAATATCTTGAAGAAACTTTCCCCAGCAACAGACATACTACCATCAACACCGCATCTGGGGCTGTAGTTAGCTTGCAGCCTGTGGTCGCTCTTCATGAAATCACGACTCGAGAATCTTCTGCGTACGTACCAACCCACGCCTCCTAGTTTACATTCACTGCAATACGTCGAGATGTCCATAACTTGACCACAACAAACAGCTAGCCCTCAAGCATCCCTGTTAGATAAAAAGCGACACAAACCTTAAGTTCTTTTAATAAAATTTGACAAAATTAATTTCAATCAATAAACCATTTACTTCCATCTCATTTAAATGAAAATAAAATTTCTGAGATGTGCATTATTAATTTCAAATATTCATTCATTTATAATACCATTCCAATCATTTTAATTTTTAAACCTGTCAAACAAATAAGAGCGAACTTATGCCACTACTACTTCTTTTTCTTCGTCATTTCATTATGGACATACTAGCACTGCAACCGAGTATGCATCAGTTGATGATTAATATTACAAATAATTATGGGTACTTCAGCTTTATACGTGTTTTTTTTTTCTTGTTTTAGAGGTATTACCGAAGAGAAAACATTAAATGAAATTAATTTGAGTGACTGACCCTTCAGGTGATTTAAATCAAAATAAATTTTAAAAGCAAAACACGGATGCTAAATTTTATGACAGTTTACATTCATTTAGTAATAGTATGAATTATAATTACTTCACAACTGAAACTTTTTTTAAGTTTGTACATGTTCTTCTAGGCTATTTTTTAATATTACCGATAGCTAAAAATTATTCAAGTTGATAAAGATACTAACATGAAACACTAATTTAATATCATTTTATTAACAGGTTAACCCAAACATCTGTCTGAAGAAAAAGTGAAAGTAATTAATATCTCTCTTTCTCGCATAATAGCTCCAGAAATATTGCAGGTTGCTTTCGCATCATCCCTCAACACATTCACTGCGGAGAGTTTCCGACGAGTATGAACGGGGGGATGCTCACGTAAATTGCTTTTAATACAGCTCTTTGTTACAAAGGGGTCGGCAGCCCAGCCATCAGTATAGCGATCCTGGTGCCTCGTACGGGAAAGAACCAACAGAACCACGTTACAATCCAGACATTGTATGTCGGCCAACTTGTGATGCACTCTCTTTAATACTGAGCTTGTTTCAAACTGCAAACGAAATTTTATGCGACAGTGCTTTTATTTCTTCTTATTTTGTTAACATTATTTGTTGCGTGAGTTACTGAGCTTAGTGCATGATCCGAGGGGCAGATATTTTCTCCGCAACCGATTACTTTCTTTGAATTTTCATCCCATAAAGTGTACCTCAGATTTTTCGGTGCAAAGAAACTGCTAAACGATATAAGCACCGAGATAAATTATTTTAATTTCGCGAGTAAGGTTGGTGTGCATACATTTTCTGAATGTTGATATGTAAATAAACAGCTTTAACGGAAAAATTATCTCAGGTATTTTTAAAGTATAGCGTGGAAATATCATTTATATCCTCAGGTGAAAATAATAAATGGATTAAAAATGCATTGGTACATCATATGGTGGCCTATTTCACGAAAGTATATGGTGCATCCAGAAAGTAAGAACCGATTGCGCATAGAATAAGCACATGTCACTCCATTTAAATGATGCCGCCTTTAGTTGGTTCTTAAGCATCTACTACACCAAGTGTGATAGTTATACTGGTCTACAAATATTTATCACTTTGCTGTATTATTTGTAGTTTAAACTGAACGCCAAAAATCGGAAATCCCGCAGCTTGTGAATTGCGGTCGGTAATAAGATTTTTGCACGCAAAAAAGTAATTTGCAGCTTTTTTTAGACTTTACGCGTCGTTGACGAAATGGACTGGGGACGAAGAATGGGAAGGAATTTGGCCATTGCCTTTTGCAGGAAACATTCCAACATTCGTCTGCAGAGATTTGAAGAAAGCGTGGAAACCCAAATCTAGATGGCCGGACGGGGATTCGAACCCGCATTCTCCCGAATACGAGGCCATGGCGTTATTGCTATCACACGACGCTCGGTAGTTTGGTTTGAACTTTTTTTAAACCTACAGCGTACAGTCCCAACCTAGGTCAGAGTGGTCAAGCGACGGTGTCTAGAGAGAAATTAGTAAACAAGCTACGTTGATAGATGGATAGATAGATAGGTATGTTCACTTTGATCCCATGTGAGAATAATCTCGGGGATGTGGAACAGTACATACACATATTAATAATATCAATTATATTGCCAGCAATTGATAACAAGTTAGCTACAACCCATTGGCGTAATCAATATCCTCTGTAATCTACAAATACAATCCCGAGTTAATTACTACATTTAATGTGGAACAGTGTACACTTGTTACCAGAATATAATAACCAGTTATTTTCTTTTGCTGTCCTGTGGTGACAGTTATTTTCTTACCAACCATTGACCAAAATAAGTTTCGCTGTAATCTACAACTACATATCATGTTAGTTAACATTTACGTGGAACAGTACACACCCTTATTAACAATATCAATTATATCACCAACAACTCATAAGTAGCCAATTACTTAAAAACCTGTTAGTATGATAATTATTCACAGAAATTTTTGAGTTCATGTTATTCCATGTTAGTTACTATATATGAGTGAATTTTGTAAACAGTGTAATTACTTCATTTGTCAAAGATTTCAATAGAAATAAAAACCATATATAATTTTAGTAATTGTGGACAAATTGTTACCTTCCCCATGTATACACCATATATACTAATTTATAGGTCATTCTTAGTTACCAAATTCCAAGAAGAAAATTCGTTCACAGAGTAAAATGGGTTCTGAAGCAGAAACTCTTTCAGTTTAGACTTAAAGTAGTTGGATTTTCGTAGATAACAAGTAATTTATGTTCGTAAGACATTGAATAAGGAAGCTCCAGTAAATGTTATCCCTCTCTGTACAATTGACAGTGATTTGTAATCCTTTTGAATATTATATTTATTCCTAGTATTATGGCTATGTATGTCAGCATGAAGATTGAAGTGTTCAGGATTTTCCACTACAAATGATAGTACAGAGTATACATACTGTGCTGGCATTGTTAGTACACCTAGGATTTTAAATAGATATCTGAATGACGTCTGTGGGCTTGTTCCACAAATAGTTCTTACAGGACACTTTTGTAATTTAAATCCCCTCTGTCCTTGTGAAGATTTTCCCCAGAAAGAGATGCCATAAGTGAGCAGGGAGTGAAAATATGCAAAATATACTAACTTTCTTGTTTCTATGTGCAGAAATGACAGGTTCGTGACGAGTTTCTGGGAAGAGGGAGTGCAAATGCTGGTGTCACGGTACGATAATGCCTCAAAAATTGCGACTGTGTATAAATGTAATGTGTATAGTAACAATAGCAATCGATTGATTTGCATGATTTATCTACTGTTATTACGTTATTCATTTCGATCAATATATGACAATCTTAATTTTCTAATTATTACTCTACTTGCTTTATTTGTGCTTCGTGCTTTTGTGATGATTCAGTATACTGTGACATATGTAAGCGATTTTGTTTATTTCGTAGTACCTTCTTTCCCCCGGTGAGACAAAGAATTTCAGTTTGCCTTTTACATATTATATAGGCAGATACATACAAACTGTCACTTCTTCCAAAATACTGGTTCCTTTATTCATATTTTAGAAATTGTTTCACTTAGAAGGTATGGCATCGGTTATCCCCCGTGTATATAATTGCTAACAGTACAAATAACAACTGGTGCCAATATCCTGTACATTTTTTGACGATATTGGCTAAGTGCTTAAGGCGTCTGACAGGATATCGAAAGGTCCCGGGTTCGAATATCTGTCTTGGCGGCAATTTCCATAGGTGTTTAACCTGCTGTTTAGCTCTGGCATGTGAAGTAAGCCACAACACTTCCGTGGTTCGGATCCCAAGTTAAACTGTAGTTCCTCTTTGCCCGGTAGGATTACCGTCTTAGGTTACGTAAGGAGGAAAGGAAAAGGGTGTCTTAAATTTGATATCAAGCTTTATATGCCACCTTTGGGAGTATCCAACCTACTTTCGGGTTTAAGACCATGTTTAGCTTTAATAAAGACTCATTCCTACGTGTTCAGTCTGCCAGTAAAGGCCCCTGCCAGGCAGACCTCACACACAACGCGCCTGCACTCCGGGATACATATACGACTCCAAACAGGCGCAGAGACATCAAAACAAACAAGGAAACAAATAGAATCATCTAGAAGCTAAGTGGGACTATTTCTTACAGAGGTCGCCGTACTACCACACAACGGAATTCCTGCGCCAGGCCGCCTATATAAGCGTAGCCGGCCGCTCCACCGCCAGTTCCGGCCTGACCGCGGAACCAGCTTCAACTGCAGAAGACCACCGGAAGTTCGCGAGAAGTAGAAGCCGTCTCTCTACCCCGGATCAGGACCAGGCTAAATTTCTCGACGGTCATCCGCTAACTGTACCACATTTGTTGTTGTTTACCAGTGTTTTGTGTACATAGTAATAAACCTCAAGGAATCATTAAGTGTAGTTCACTTCAGTGGCGACAAGGTTGGGATAAGAACTCTCGACCATCATGGCTACGCCAGCAGCACCTACGGAATGGCAACAGTTCCTCCAAGGACTTCTACATCAGTTCTTCGAATCTCAGAGACAACTGATTGCGGAAGTCAGGAATCTCCGCCAACCCACGGCCCCGCCTCCGTTCCCAGCATTCAACGACGACGTCGAAGAATGGGAGACCTACGAGAAGCGCATAAAACAACACTTCGCAATTCATCACATATCCAAAGAAGAAGACCAGCGTGCATATTTCCTTTCCTGGAACCAATCAAAGATGTATGTCTTGCTCACCAAACTTCAGCCACAAGACCCCGACACCCTCACCTTCACGACCATCTGTACGACACTGAATGCATACTACAGACGCCGGTACCATGTCGTCGCGGCCCGCGTCGAATTCTATCAATGCCGGAAGAAGCCCGATCAGACGTTTCGCCAGTGGGTGGCCGAACTCCAAGGCCTTAGCAGAAAATGTAAGTTTCAAACTCGTTGTTCCCACGAATCCTACGCCGACGACATGGTGCGTGATCACATCATACAGGCTGCACCAGATGCCGCACTCCGCATGACGCCCTCAAGTTAGAGGACCCATCCCTGGAGCAGGTCATCGAACTTGCCTACAAATTCGAAATATCTACGGCCGCAGATCGCCGCCTGGAGTCCTGGGCGGATGTGGCCGCAATCCGAACCGACGTAGAAGGACACACAGGACGTCGCCGCCATCCAGAGCTCCCAGTCGCGCTCCTCCCGACACCACAACCGGGGACCGCTTCCTCAGAAGGACATCGAACCGGCCCGTTCCGGCAGGGGCAACCAAGTCTCGGCAGCAGCAGCGGATCCCGCAGCGCCGACGCCGCAGCCCGCTCCGCCTACCCTCCTGCCCCGCCTGTTATTCAGCACATGAGAGGGAAAATTGTCCGGATCGTTGGGCTGAATGCTCACGTTGCGGCAAGGAAGGACACCTGGCGTCCGTCTGCCGCACCAACACCACCAATGCCAATCCCGGCTCTCGCCGCTCAGGGTCTTACCAAGACAGGTTGAGCGGCGCACCTATGGATATCAATCAGGTAGACACTTCCACAGCATCCAAACTTTTTATTGACGTTACAGTCATGGCAAGCCCCTGCGCCTACAAGTCGACACAGGAGCAGCAGTCTCATTGCTTAATTATACTACTTATGTGCAAATTGGCTCGCCCCCCCTCTCGCCGGCCCCCAAGCGCCTCCTGACATACAACAAACAGGAAATAGCACTCCTGGGACAGTTCACAGCAAACGTCATTTATAAGTCTGTACATCGTTCAGTCCCCTTTTTAGTAGTTAACAGTTCTCTCACAGCAGACTTATTTGGACTGGATGCTTTCCGCTTATTCGGATTTTCAATGAGGATAACATACACCTCGTATCTCAGCATGTTCCTTTTCCTGAAGTGGACGCCCTTTGCACCGAGTTTCAGGACCTGTTCTCACCAGGCGTCGGCTGTGCAAAGGACTTCGAAGCATCACTCCAACTCCGGCCGGACGTACGGTCTCGATACTTCCGGGCACGCCAGGTACCCGTAGCGCTTCAACAACCACTTCAGGAAGAACTTCAACGTCTCCAAGACGAAGGGATCCTCCAGCCGGTGCGGTTCAGCCCCTGGGCCACGCCGTTGGTCATAGTTCAGAAGCCAGGACGCCGCTTACGTCTCTGTGGTGACTTTAAGACCACCGTCAACCCGCATCTGCTGGTAGACGACTATCCACTTCCGAGACCGGACGACCTCTTCCGTAAACTAGCAGGGGGACCTACTTTACAAAAATTGACCTGGCAGAAGCATACCTTCAAATCCCTTTGGATATCCAGTCCCGACAATACACAGTCATCAACAATCCCTCGGGCCTCTTCCAACTCAACCGGCTCATGTTCGGCTTGGCCAGTGCTCCAGCGATTTTTTCAACGGTATCTCGAACAACTTCTCCAGGATATTCCGGGATGCATCAACTATCTCGACGACATAGTCGTCACGGGACCCTCCGCTGCCGAACACATGACCAACCTCCGCCTACTCTTCCTCCGCCTCCGTGCAGCAGGATTAAAATGCAACCTTTCCAAGTGTCAATTTTTTCAACAATCCATTTCCTACCTGGGTCACATCATCGCTCAGGGAAGGCATCTCCCCAGCATTTTTCCTATGTGGACGCTATTTCAACTTACCTCGGCCTCAGATCTACATCAGTTAAATCTTTTTTAGGCAAGATTTCATACTACAGAAAATTTAATACCCTCAGCAGCACAAGTGGCAGCACCCCCTGTACCACCTCTGTCGCAAGAATGTCCCGTTCCGTTGGACCCCAGCTTGCGAGACCGCATTCCACACCCTTAAACAGCAGCTTCAAGTCCGCAGCATGCCTCATGCCATACACTCCAAACCTCCCCTTGATACTTGCCACAGATGCATCCGATTACGGTGTGGGGCAGTTCTGTCTCATAAATTACCAGATGGCACGGAACGCCCCGTAGCCTACATCTCCAAAGCCCTATCGGCTGCTCAGCTGTAAATATTCTCAAATCGAGAAAGAGGGCGCTAGCTATTGTTTTTGCCTGCTCCAAATTCTATTCCCTTGTATATGGGATTTCTTTTCATCTCATTACCGACCAACAAGCCACTCCTATCATATTTGATCCGTCCACACGTCTGCCTACCAAAACATCCCACCGCATCCAGCGTTGGCACTATTCCTGTCCCAGTATCAGATATACCATGCATTTCGTACCCTTCCGGCATGCCAATGCAGACGCCTTATCCAGACTACCGCAGGGACCAGACCTTGCCTTCGACAAGTCGGACTTCTGGTGTTCCAGATCGACGATGACATACAAGAAGCACTGAAGACATTTCCAGTCACGGCCTCAAAAGTCGCGGCAGCCACAGGGAGGACCCCCTCCTCCGTTCATCCGACACCCACATCCAACACGGGGTGGCAAACACGTTCCCCTCCACGCCATCATCAAGACCTCAAGTTCTACTACTCCATCCGCCACCAGCTCTCAGTAGTAGAGGGAGTGCTCCTCCGCACAGAACCAAATTCCACCCCGAGGGTCGTCGTTCCGAGATCCCTACAACCGACAATCCTCCAAACTCTCCACCAAGGACACTGGGGAATTGCCCGCACCAAATCCCTTGCCAGACGCCATGTATTCTGGATCGGCCTTACCACGGATGTCACGAAGATGGTGCGGCGCTGTACCATCTGTGCCCAACAACTGCCCCCGCCCCCCTCAAAAGTTCCTTTCCTGGCCGGCACCGTCCGGACCCTGGGAACGCATTCACCTCGACTTCGCTGGCCCATTCCTAGGCCACCAGTGGCTCCTAGTGACGGATGCCTTTTCCCACTTCCCATATGTCGTCCGTTGCTCCACAATCACCACAGAGGTCACCATTTCAGCCCTCACGAAGATCTTTTCCATCGAAGGATTACCATACGCTATCGTCACAGATAACGGACCGCAATTTCGAAGTCGGGAATTCCTATCCTTCTGTACCGCCAACAATATCCAACACCTCCAACCACCTCCTCCACCCCCAATCTAACGGGGAGGCGGAACGGCTAGTCAGAACATTCAAAACCCAAATGACCAAATACACCACAAGTCACAAACTCGAAGAGGCATTGACACTCTTCCTCAGTTCCTATCGAACCACTCCAGTGGGGGCCAAAAGCCCGGCGGAATTGCTGCATGGCCGCCAACCTCGCACTCTCCTCCATCTCCTCTTACCCCCGCCCAAAGTACAGGTACCTTCGGGCCCATTCCGTTTCACCCCGGGCTCCCTAGTCTGGGCCCGCGGGTTTGGCTCCCGGGCCGGTTGGCTTCCGGGGGTCATCCAGCGGCCCCGGGGCCGCCAACTGTTCGACGTCAGCCTGGATGGCCGGATAGTGCGACGCCATCGAAACCAACTACGTCCCCGCTACCCCACGGCACCGTCCTCTTCCACCACGGCACGGCCATCCACTTCTTCCTCTCCTTCCCTGCCACCTCCACCACTCCTGCCGTCTAACCGTTGCTCAGGGACAGTTACAGCGCCACCAACGACGCCACAACCTGTCGGTCGCTCCGACACCCTTCAGCCGCAGCCTCTCGACCACCTGCGGGGACCATCTTCAGCGCCCCCCGTACAGCCCCCGGCCATCGACGCCGACGAACCGATGCCGTTAGCTCCACAAGTACCTCCACCACAACCTGCACCACGACGCAGGTCGGCACGCATCGCCAGGGGAACAGCTCCGTACTCCCCTGGAGGTAGCCTTCATAGTCTGCTCCAGGGCGCCGCGGCAGACGACCTCGCAGACGTCGCAGACATCGCTTCCCCCCCCCCCGGGAGGGAGGTATGTTCAGTCTGCCAGTAAAGGCCCCTGCCAGGCAGACCTCACACACAACGCGCCTGCACGCCGGGATACATATACGACTCCAAACAGGCGCAGAGACATCAAAACAAACCAGGAAAACAAATAGAATCATCTAGAAGCTAAGTGGGACTATTTCTTACAGAGGTCGCCGTACTACCACACAACGGAATTCCTGCGCCAGGCCGCCTATATAAGCGTAGCCGGCCGCTCCACCGCCAGTTCCGGCCTGACCGCGGAACCAGCTTCAACTACAGAAGACCACCGGAAGTTCGCGAGAAGTAGAAGCCGTCTCTCTCTACCCCGGATCAGGACCAGGCTAAATTTCTCGACGGTCATCCGCTAACTGTACCACATTTGTTATTGTTTACCAGTGTTTGTGTACATAGTAATAAACCTCAAGGAACCATTAAGGTGAGTTCACTTCAGGTTCGCTCGAACGTGTTGGAACTTTGGTATCACATATGTCGTATACATAAATGCAGTTGTTGGATGTTCATCCATAACCCGCCACGAACAAAGCTATATCGAAGTTCGTTTTACTGTAATTAACATTCTACACTACGTTAATTACCTACTATATTACAATCGTGGTCCTTTCGTTAATATCTGTTTGAATGACGTAAATATGTTTTAATGTAAAGCCTTCAGATGAATTAAGTATTTTAAACGAAAAAATATTTCAGAGACTGTAAATAACGGCTGTCTACATATTTTTCTTTACTTAAATGAAGATAAAACAAAGAAATTACGTTTCTCTTTGATCAATGATAAACACACAAAAGAGGGAGCATTTGTAAATTTTCGTGTTGACTCTATACTAACATGAGATAAACAATTCAGACAGTAGTAGCTAAAGTATACAGGACTTTATTAATTAAGAAAATTACAATCTTGTGTTAGTACAGATATCATAATAGTAACAAATACACTGCTATCTATCATATCGCACTATGGAGTGGGGTTACCAATTTTCAGCGTAGAGATTATTAAAATTGCAGAGAAAAAGCGTTGAGAATAATATGCAACCTTTCCTGCAGAACTAGTTTTGCAAGAATGCGCTTATGACATTAGATGTCTGCTACGTTTTTCACGAAGAAAAGTAATAATAAGTATTAACCGAAAGGGAGTGCACACTACAACAGTAGAAATAAGGGACGATATAGCTTTGTTAAAGTGCAACTTAAAACTTAACTGCATGTTCTATAAAATATTTTAGTGCACCACTGCCAACTATAAGACAACTGCATTACAAAGCATTTAATAGAAGTATCAAGCATCTACTTCTGGAAACCATATGAACAATTTAACTGAATTTTTTTGAAATTTGTAAATCAGAGTGTAACAGCTTGCTATAGTATGACGGTGATCTCAGTTTATACTTGAGTCAGTAGAAGTTTTTTTATTCTGTCTACATTGTGGGGTAATCTTTAGATTAAGATGGCACTTTGCTACGTACTTGGTGGTCTCTTGCACTTCTGAAATAAAAATAATTTCATTAGTTTCGCCCCTTACCAACCAGTTCCAGAATATTTTACTTCGTTTTTTATTTATCCACATAATTTTCAACATACTTTTATAACACGTCATTAGAAATGCTTCAGTTTTCATTAAGGATTTCTGCTTTTGAAGAAGACTCTTCTTCATACTACTGTTCTGTTTATGAGATCATTAGTGTTGTCGCCGTTAGTTGTAATTTTACTTTCTAAATTTTCGAAGTTAGTAACAGTAACCACGATGTTGAACACCTCTGAGGAGAAGTCGACCCAGAACTTACAAGGAGGTACTGTACGCAATGTTAACATGGGATGGGGAAATCTAACTTTCTGTTTTGTTTCAGTAAACCAACCGTTTTAAGATAACTGAAATTTTCAGCTACGATCAATGGCTTAGAAAAATTTTATGTTCTTTATAGTGTCCCACTGTCTCATCTTTATATCTCAAGGGCTCAGAGAATAGTTAATCTTTCCGAGATTTCACACACTGCCTCAAAACTAGCACTTTCGAGAGTCACACTTAATCGTGACGTATGGAATTGGTATATGCGTAGTTTTGGAAGTTATTTGTGATGTAAAATAAGTGATACAGTTTCACATCGCAAATCAGAAATAACGAACGTATCTACAAGTGATGTTAGGATGAAATTTTCATCCTCAAATGCATAATATTTACCAAACTTGTAGCTATCTTCATTAATAACGAAACTATTATTCGAACCTGTAAATCATCCTAATCTAAAATCGATGTTATGAAACTTATAACACCTCCAACTGAACTGTATACTGTTTAGATGCGATGTTGGCTTCGCTCAGATTGGCAGAAGACACGTTTTGAATATTGACACTTGCAGAAATAAATTGGTATTAGTCTAGCTCAAGGGGCTGTTCACGACGACACCAGCATCCGGTTGATAACATACGGCGGGTGAAGTAACTTTGAATAAAAAATACACAACTAGTTACTTTGATTACAGTTCAAGAACATATGAGCCTAACAAGAGTTTCAAGATATTACTGCATATACCTAGCCTTAACAAGATATATTAATATTATAAATAAGAAGGTAATTCAGTATGTCTTTCTGTTACGCTTTCACGGCAAAACGACTACACCGACCTTGAGGAAAATTTGACAAAGGAATAAATATGCCATCAGGAAGGACATGTGATATATTTTTTCGGGATAACTAAAATATTTTGTCATGGTATTTTGAAGACTAACCGAACGGTAGGCATATAGTGGGTGTAAGGCGGTCGAGAGGTCTGGGGCTGTGCTTAAGATGATTGGTTAAGAGGTTAGAGTTCAAATCCCGGTTGCGTCGAGATGCTTAATCACATGAGCACGCCAGGAAGTTTCGCGATTCGGATTCAAGGAAAACTGGAGGTCCAAACATGACAGAAGCGGATACACGGCATACAGAAAATCTGTCGCGCAGATGGTCAAACAATCCTCAGGATCTCCCAGCCAACAATGCCATACGCGTTTACATTTTCTGTTATATCTGTTCATAAATTTCATGTAAAGACACTAATAATTTAGCCACCGACTACGAAACTGTTGTGCGAATACATGAAATAATAATGTCGCAAGCGCAAGGCGAAATAGTAGAATATCTATCAGGGGACATTGTTGTGGATACTGCACATGTTATCACATATACCACAGAATTCCTTAATTGAAATTGTCGGGAGTGTCTTCTTATAAATTTAGATTCAAAGTGCGGATCCAATACAGAATCGGAAACTCGATGCACTGCCACTGTATAACGTCATAAGAATTGCAATCCGCAGTGTTTTCAATCGCGCAAGAAATTTGCGGGATTGGTGTCAATTCCGCGGGGCCGCAGGATCCTGGCATCTAACACAGGTTTTTTAAAGTGTTATCACATTACAAAATAAACGTTTATTAATGAATCGATAAATAAACTTTTTGTTAAATAACAAAAATCAACGGTTAAAATATTTATCTAAACTCAGTGGTTCCCAATTAGTGGTACGCGTACCTCCAGGGGTACGTGAGGTTGCTACGGGGGTACGCGAGGTTCTCTCTTCGACTGAGGTATTCAATAAGACAATTGAAATATTTTTAAGACAGTTCAAACGGTGTGTTGTGAATTCCATTTCTGTAATGCTGTGGCTGTGCGAAGCACTAGACTGGAATGAACGCAGAGGCAAATGTAGCTATAAGGGGGTACGCGAGGTTCAGCTCTTTCTTGAAGTGGTACTCGGGAAAAACTATTTGGGAACCATTGATCTAACTAAATTATACTAATTTAAAAAATGTCTAGTCTCTCTAAGCTTATTCTGTGTAACTGTAACTATCAATGAATCTTTTACACATTAATAAACTTTGTTCTTTTATATTTATGTTTTTAAATCTAATTCTGGTAGTTAAGCAGTATTTAGTATCAAGGAACATTATATACCTTACAGTAAATCACACCAATTTACAAAAAAAAAAATGTATCTACTAAGCAGCCAAACAATCACATTAACGTGTCTTTGTGTGTAAGAAACCTAAAAATGATAACAAATCTGTCCTAGAAGACAGAAACATTTTGCAAATCAATTATGCTTTTGGAAAGAAAAATCTTAAGAGACAATAGATATGATTGCTTCGTATCCCATTCATAAATATAAATATATGTAATTTGAAAATGGAATTGGATTATAACTACCATACAAGTAGGCATTATATTAATACAGGTAATTACATATATTGGTTCAACTAAAATTTCATTCATATCACTATTTTATAATACCAAAAATTTTTAAGAAATTGTTATATTAAAGGATTAAGAAATCTAGATCTTTATATGGTAATGTTAGATATAGGTATATAACTACTCGGTTCGCTGTAAGAGCAAGATGTGTAATGCAACACGTCGAGCACAAGTCGGGGCGGCATCGTCGCTCAGAATGACTAGCGTATTCAGTGCTATTTTAGAATTGCGGTCAGCATAAATTTATGCTGAATCTGTGAGGCTGTCAATGATGGGGGATCCAGCAGATTGCGGGATCCCACTTTCGGACTGCCATCCATAAACGGAACACGCCTATAAAAAACACAACTGGGCGCAACAGAAAAAAAAGCTGTAAATGGCAAAAGCTGTGATATGCTGATACCACGAATCCTAAAGACCTATCATACCAGTTTA
>CM061920.1:197981848-198243417 GCA_031002005.1 Vandiemenella viatica
CGACGACGAGCCGTAAAGTCATATGAAAAACCCTCCCCTTAAATTAAAGACATTCTAACTTTAAACGAGAGTTAAACTAATGCACTGCAGGTGTTTGCAATTCATTTTCTGTAAATCAAACATTTAATTGGAAACCCTCAACTGCTTCTCAGTTATGTGGTTGGGTTTCCCTGTGTTGTTTTCGGTCCACGTTCTTTGATACGTCAGTTGGTTGAAATCCCAACATTCTATATCGAATTTCTGATTGAATACAGAGCGATGTAATACAAAAAAGTTTAAGGAATTTTACTGTTAAAATCCGTATCAATACAAGATATACACCATATCGTTTATTGTTTTAATAAGATATGTTAATGAGTATATCGTAGCTACAGGTTTCGCAAAACTATAGGAGGCATAAAATGATTTTCATGAAGACTCCTCACTGTGCGTTACAGTTCCTAGCGACACGATGGAAAAGATAATATGATTCGTCATCAGGATGACACACGCTTTGTTGTAGGTCGTTAAATTCGAGGGGAGATTATGTCGTTCTTCTGTTATATTGTCAGAGAGTAACCACTTTACTAAATCCTTACACTCAGACAAGGATTTTAAAAACTGGAGAAAAAAAATGGAAACTTTCTAATTTTCCTATGAACCATATTGATACTCATCCCATAGGTATATAAAATGAAAGAGTTTATTTCATTGTCTATAATTATTTAGTTTTTTGCTTTTATAAATCCAAGAAAAAAGAAACAAAATAAGATGTTTGAAACAGAAAAATGTGAAACCAACCGTTCTATTCTTAAGTTTCTTTGCACAACACCTGAGTTTTGTTTTATGATATAGAGTTGATCAAATCTCAAATATAAAATTGTAAGTGCAGTAATATTTAGCATTGAACGGAGAAAACAAGAACTCATAACCAGAATGTTGTCAGGTACACTGTTATTAAAAAAGCATCCTAAGCTGCAAAATTTTTTGAAGCATTAAATGTTCCATGCGTGCACTAAACTAAATACACTATGATTTGTTTAAACTTATGCGCTGATAAGGAAGTTTTGCAATTTATAAAGTTGACGATTAAGTCTTTAAATTCACATTGATTTAAGAACGGCGTCACTGTGCATACGTAACATATCAACATAAACCAAGACACATACCTGAATTATTTCCTATTTTACACTATGCGACTCTGTTTTTATAAGTAATTGGGCAACTCAACAAAGCACTTGCAGAACACCTCTCTACCTATGTATAATTAAATTTCTACAATATTTCTAAGGTGGCCTTCAGCTGGATTATGCTGTGGTTGCTTACTATCCCAGAAGACTAACCTTTGTTTTTGGTCACTACAAACGATCTATTATTACTGAATTGTTTCAAAAGCAAAAGTACTTTTATTTTACTTCAGATTAAAAGTTGTTGATTTTAATTAATAATACACATGATTTGAAAGTCAGAACAAACCCATTAAACACAATAAACAAAAATAAATGTCTGGTATGGAACCGAAATATGTTAGCCACCTTCAGCGCACTTGTTATCGTCTTAACAGAAATTAAAAAAAAAAAAAACCGTAAACTTCCATTTCCAATTATTTTAAATCATACTGACAGCTTATCGTGACATATTAACAACGCAACCTTCCACAAACTTTAATGAGTCAATCATATTCTCCATTCTTTTAAAATAATTGAATAAGAGGAAAAGGTCATGATTATATCACAGAGAGAAATGACAAAAAGTATTTGTAGCTAGGTGGTGGAAGGAAGGAAGGAAGGAAGGAGACGACGCACTGTGATGGAGGTGAATCGTGAGGTCGGTGAGAGGCGCCTGAAACGACAGTCGAACAGTCGTATCGGTCGTGGAATCGATGGTGCGCGGAGAGTACACGTGTAGTGAGTGGCGGCGATTTATTCAACTGCTCCTTCGTTCACTCCACTGCCGTCGACACAATTTGGGTGCAACTGTTGAGGAAGACCGGAAGGAAAGGCTTAGCGGAGAAGTGGGTCGAACGCCGGGATTACAAAGAGAAGCGAAGACAGCACCAGCCTGAGTTCCAGAGAGGCTGAAATATGCCGGAGTCCGAATGCGTACCGTCGGTAAACAAGAAACTACGGAAAGAATTTAACATCACAATGCCAGAAGTGAACGAAAAAAGAAGTTTATACATTGGTTTAAAATAATAAAAAAAATTACTGTATACGAATATTATGTGCATTCTTGGAAGTCTTGCATTCGAACCAATTAAAAAAAAATGCAGAAATTAGCAAATTATAGCAAAAATATCAAATGTTCGGCTAGTATTCCTGAGAGTGAACGAAAACTTTTTACTTAAGAATGCGTTTTTGCTCTTTTATGATGAGATTCTCTGATTTCCAGTAATTTGTTAAACATAACCCAGCAGTTAGCAGTATTATTTGTTTATCTGAAATCATTTTTATTGCTATAAAATTGCAAAAACGTTGTTAAAGTATTAAGCATCGTTTTTCTTAATAAAATAAATATTTACAAACAAATCAAAGTATAATACAAATTAATTTTTTACCAACAACCTCTACAGTAGATTTTGGACAGTTTCCTTTAATGTTGTAACGTAGGTCGAAATACGCGCACAAAATTTTGTAAACCATTTTATCTTCCTCAACAGACTTTAAATAGTTCTGTTACTAAACCTCAGTAATTAAATTTTTACTTTAAAAGGTTGTTTCCACAAATTAATGTGAAGCACTTCAATACCCTTACACCCCAATTTTTTTTTAGATTGAAAACAGTATCGGGAGGCGTATTAATGAAGGATGTTGTAATAAACAAGGGGTCAATATTTCGGCCATAATTCACGCACGTCTCATGAAACGCGAGGGGGAGTGAATATTGACGGGGAGGGGAGTTTCCTGATTATGTTTTGGCACGATAAATCACTTGTTCGGAAGGGGAGCAAGACAGATGGAATGTAATCAGTTGGGCACGTCTGAGCCGGCAACAGCCCTCTGCTGCTTCCATTCATAATTACGGGGAATAAATTTGGTTAAGGAGATTAATATTTGTTTTTAACGGGCGGGTTCATTTTCGTTTCGTTGTGAAGCAAAATGAGAGAAAGAAATTGAATATTTACCTTATTCAGGGGTGAACCAATCCGAGATACGTACTGATCAACAAGCAAGACGATGATTTTGTTATAGGTTTGTAGGAGGGGGGTAAAATCCAGTTAAAACGTTAATTGCATGTATGAGCTTCTGAAAAGAAGCTTCTAGGTAAATCTAGATGGTGACATAATAGGTTATTCTTTATTAACTGACTATACAAAGTCATACAGAATATATCACTCTAAAGACCTCTTTTTCCTACATATTTGTGTCTAACATATTTTCACTATTTGATTTTTTAATCAGATATCGTCATTAACAAAGTAAATGTATTTCACAAGCGTTCCTCAATTCAAAAAACTTTAGAAACAAAATCTGCAGTGATTTTTAGGAAGGAATAATTTCTAAATTCCATTGAAAAAAAAATAATTTCAAGCACAGAATATCGACGCTTGATTCATAGTAACTTATGAGTTAACCTCTCTTGCTGAACAAGGATGAAAGTTATCAGGTTGGTGAGATACAAATTTCACTTGAAAATTGGTACCTGCTGTTATATGTTTTCTTCAAGACGCTATTATAGCAACTTTTTTTCAACTTAAAATATTACCCAAATAATATTAAACACTTATTTCTTACTGAAAATACTGAAGACATATTTTACAGTGATAATCTTCTCTCTTAAGATTACAATGGAATTGTAATCACCTGTACATTCCACTTAATAGAGCGATTGGTATAAAACTGAAGTAGGAAATAGCAGAATTTAAAAAAAAAAACTGTATATAATTATACAGAAGCACCTCACGATGAAAATTACTCTTGCAAAGAAATGATATAATTATTAACCCACTAGAGGGCCAATTTTCGGAATACACACTTTAACTTATTGGTTAATAGAGTCATTATACACTTAACACCTGTGGGGCAAAGATATGGTCTTTCGTAAAAATTCTATTATAAAGTTTTAGGGTCTTGATGGGGCTCTATTGTGATTTACCGTTGTTTCTAAAGCCAATGTAATCCACTACTCACTTCTAGATTTGGCTGAACAACTATTTAGAGAGCGCTGGGAAATGAAATTTCGCATTAACAATTAAGATTTTTAAGCACCTTTCGTGTACTGTATTTCTTCTCTCTATAAGATGAGAATATCGTAACTTCATGAGACGTGTTATATTATTCATGGAAATGCTTCTGTTGTTGATTCTATAATGATGGAGTAATTCGTTACACAATACTGACGCCTGACTCACAGGCTAGCCCGCATCACAAAGAAAGCCCTCTTGTATTACGCTACCTGCTGACGCCTTCTCAACGTGTTTTTGTGTCCCAACTTGAACGCCATTGAGTGAGCTTGCTTCCTGACCTCTGCAAAGCAGGCGGCCGGGCCATGAAAGGCGGACCTATGGGGGTGAGGGGCAACTTGTGGCTGTTTTGTGGCCGACGAACTCGCTCGTAAAGGAGGCCGCATCCTTTCTCAGACTCCCTCTGCAGGAAATCACTTGGAGCTCTCAGTCGTTGCCCTGCAGGTAGAATGTCAGCAGGAATAAGGTGGAAGACCGGTTGCACTAAGAGGCTGTGTTTATGATCCCCCTTACCTCTATTTTACGTTTGGAGTAACCGCATCGTCCTCGGAAAGACTAATTTAGCTCCAGAACAGTTTTAAGATGTAAGTACGTAATAAGTTAAAAGAAATCTGTCGAGACATGGAACCATCCTAGTACAGGTGTGTGTGTGATTCGTAATTTAACAGGAAGCAATAATTTTTCACGTGCTAATTAAATAGTAATCATTCACAAAAATCTATAAATGATGAATTAACTGAATCTTACGGGGTATTATTTGTCATAACAATATATTTAAAACAATTTATTAAGAAATAACAATTCAGATGTACTAGTTTTAATAATAACTTTGGTTGGAATTTAAGTCCTGTAATAATCAAGAACTTAAATATTCTTTAAAATTGGTTTCTAATCAAATTATACGGGAACTTTTTCGCTGTGTCTTTCTGAAACAGTAATAAGCAAAGGGGAACATTAATTTTCTATGTTATTTTCTTAAAATAGATGCGTAATTTGGTTTTATTGACTAATGCGGTAATAAGAGCTATATCATGATAAGCAATGCCCAGAACCCACTGATAGCATTTAACTAAGTTTTTAGACAATCTATTGAATTATAAGCCAAATTTATTTTTATTATTTCGTTAATTTACGTTTCTAATGTTGGTAGTTTAATGACAGCGTGGTTCATAGAATAGTTGGCGGTAAGCTATGGAAAGTATTTCAGTAATTCTTTAGGTTGTCGGAAGGAGCTTCGAGAAATTTTAATAGCCCATTTTAGGAAACAATCTAAGAATGCCGGAAATAATTATTGTAAAACGTTGAATATTAATTTATGAAGCCGCTGAGTCTCACCTGTCAATATAAAATTCATTAAGTGGTTTTAAAGGATCAGAGAACTTGATTTTTTTACCAAAACTTCATATTTTAAAAAAATAATTTTACCGTAAATAGCTAGTGAGCTAGCAAGGGTTCGATGCACTGTTATGTAAAATGTAGTTTATTGTGTGCTTAAATGAAGAAATAATCATTAATTTTCATACCATCCTTCATGCGCTGACAGATTTAGATGGACGGTATGTTGAATGTGATTTATGAAATTTGTTTATAAGGGACCGAGCTTGGTGGGTGAGCTGTTAACGCTCTGGCCTCGCATTCGGGTGGACGTCGGTTCGAATCCCCGTCCGGGCATCCATATTTGGGTTTTCCATGGATTCTACAGATCACTCAAGGCGAATGCCGGGATGCTTCCTTCAAAAGGAAATAGCTGAATTCCTTCCCGTTCCTTCTCCCCAGTCCTACCTCGCCTCTAATGACCTCGACGTCGACGAGGCGTAAAGCCATAAGTAAAAAAAAAGTTTATAAGAATATAACCAAATTTAGCTCCAGTCGCACTGGTTTAGTTTCAATGAGTATGGTTTATGGTTCACAAGTAAAAAAGAAAGTTTGATTTTTTCACAGCTTTTTGTTTCAATAAACAGAAAAGATAAATATTTTTAATGAAAGAAATATACATCGTAACCATGACCAGATATTGCTTTTAAGGGAGGGGGGGATTTAAGGCTGCAAGGAGACAGCAGATTGTAGCGTGGTGGGTGTGCGATTAGCGCTCTGGCCTCACATTCGGGAGGAGGTCGGTTCGAATCCCCGACCTGGGATTCAATTTGGGTTTTACATGGTTTCCCCAAATCACTCCAGGCGAATGCCGGGATGCTTCCTTCAAAAAATCCACAGCCGAATTCCTTCCCGTTCCTTGTCCCCAGTCCCATCCCGGCTCTAGTGGCCTGGACGTCCACGAGGCGTAAAGACCGAAGTAAAATCAAAAACCGGATTGTATACATTCAAACTATCAGTTTTCTTTGTTTTCTGGAAAAACTGCTGAGCACTTTGCTTTGTCCCGTGATGTCATGAAGAGAGAGCTCGTTAGTGAGACAGCACCGGGCTGGAAGCCAGATCTGGGTCACCAGCCCAGGAACCCTCCTGACCATTACCGACGATCGTGGAGCTTGCCGCTGGCTGCGAAGGAAGTGGAGGGACCGTTCTTGGAGGCGCGCTCAGCCTTATTACTGCCCTATTATCGCCGCTAGTGGGGCCCACCCGCTCTCGCAAATTCCCCTAATCTTTCCCCGGCGATCGCGAACGCCCCGCTTGTTTATAAGCCGCGACGTCGTCTAATTGCTCTTCCGCATCTCATTGGGACGGCGCTCCAAGCGGGGTTAATGAGAGCTCTCGGCAACTCGCGGGAGAGGGCGCGGTTGGTTGTTGCGGGAGTGCTAGGCAGAGGTTGCGAGGCTGAAGTAGCGTCTCGGATACAGACCACGCCCACGTTTCTCTCCCTCGCTCGTGCGAGCAGCAACATCACCAACAACAACACCACACCGACGCGGCACAGCGCGGCGCCAAATTTCTCGTCCAAACACTGTTCACTCGCGCGTGCGGGCAGCCGACTCCAGGGCGTTTAGTTAAATAATGGAGGCGAAGTTATAAGCGCTTGGTAAAGTATTCAACAGGGCGGACGTGACCTAACGTGCCAGCGGGGTGTCGTGCAGAACGAAATGGACTCAGAACTCGGTTCCCTCCATCCAACTAAAGAAATTTGGCTGCCCTTCTGTGACAGCTCATCTATTTTTAAGTTGTCCTCTGTAACTGTACCCCATTATGTTCTTGCACAACAAAAAGCTAATAAGATATTAGGGTGGAAAAGTAGCTGATGGATGATGTTGAGGTCCCCAGTTGAATACCAGTAGAGGACGGAATTTTTTACAGGTACTTAATAGACATTTACCATTGGGAATTTATCTATGTGAAATATGCTTTTATCACTCTGTGGTTCGGATTGTGCCTAAAATTATAAGCCCTTCGGGAAAGGAACTAGTCGGCCTCTCGCTGATACGCTGCTTAGGAATACCTCCTTCCGAAGCTCCAAACAAGCTTTGGGAGCTAGACTAAGTTCAGTTTTAATTTTTATTTTTTGATCGCCTGCGTATACCTTAAACGCGACACCACATAATGTCACATCTTAACCACAACAGAGTATAGCTAAGCAGGCTTCTTTATTCCATTTACAACACTGCGTTTTAGACTCTATAGATTTCTCTTCATATTTTGGATATTAAATGTTCGTAAATTATGGAAGATTCTGATCTATTTCACAATTATTTAAATTTGAAACAGTCTCGAATATTTTCTAGTTGGATTTACGTTAATTTAGGTTTCTAATAGTAAATGGTAAAGGATCTATAAATTCTAGCATTTTATATCCTGAGTTAACTGTAGATGAAAGTATATTTTCACGTTATACCCTTATATGTTTTAGGATACTATCGGTGATATTACACTGTTTTGGCAATAAATGTCTGATCCGTGATTTGTTTTTTGCAGTTGTTATAAAAACAGGATGTGGGCTGAATACGTTGAGACGACTGTTATTCATTAAGCTATTTTCTTCTTTGCACAGGGTCAGCTCTACAGGATTCGACGTACTGAGAATTTGGCCCGCTTGTCCCTGAGCTTGACGCCTCCCACGGAGGAAAGTTGTGTTTCCATTTTTGCAAAACGTGTAACAAAGTTCTGTGTGCGTTAAGTGTATTTTTGTTTCTGTAATGTGTATTTTACGAGGCGGAGATTGGGGTCTGTCCTGGCAAAATGCCTTGCTGATTGCGGAAAACTTTATAAAATCCGCAATCAAGACTGCCCCGGTACACGGGGTCTATGACTCGATCCTGCCCCGCAGATCCTCCCAGATCCAGTGTGTGGCTTCCTAGTACACTGAGTCACACTGGAGGGTATTTGTAAAGCTATTATATTGAGCTATAAACGTTTTATCAAATTTTGTATTGCAAGTGATACGCTCGTGTTCCTAGCATACAGGATAGCTGGATCGTAATGTGTCAATTAGGAATAAGTTGCTGTCAACAGTGGTATAAATGACTTACATTTTATTCACTCTTGTAACAATATACTTAATGCCACACCAAAATTACGTCACGAAACAAGAGTAAATTTTATCTGCACATCCGAATGGAGAGACGAAATACCCAACAATTTGAGAATTTGTTGCGAGATGACTAACGGCTGTGAGGCAAAGTTACGTTCGCACAAAGGAGTTAACGACAAGGGTAAGAAAAAACTCAAAGAATACTGAGGGAAGACTTTACGAGTGGCTGGGTTAATACCTCACGGACGTAAAAGCTCGCAACAAGACTCTGGCACGGCCGGCGTCGTGCAAAAAGTTCACTCCGCACTGTTGGCTGCCCTGCGTGGAGCAGTTATTTTTAAAACAGCACCGCAGAAGTCTGCGTTGCTCTGTAATTCATGATAAAGCGGACTCGGCTTGAGTGCAGAAAGGTGTAAAGGTAAGGGTTAGTTTACTTAGATAGCATCTGAGAGCAACCTTTTAGCAAAACAAAGAATCTAGGCGCGGTTCGATTCCACAGATAGGTAAGGATTAATATTGTTTAGTTTACAAGCAGTCAGGAATCGAAGGACTCTACGAAAGCAGAGATGAGTGTAATAAAAGAGCACTGCCATATCAAATCGCAAAGATAGGCTTTGCTGCTTGCTCAATTCACACAACGTGGCTTAAATGCTTGGTATTCAGCGTCTATAGAATTGATTCACGTAACTGCTGAAGATTTATCAGACGTTAGAAAGAAAAAGTTCTCAACTAAAATAGACCATTCGTTTCAACTGATTCCTTTCTCTTCGTTAGTTATATTTAAGTTATTTTTGCCTTATCTGGGAACTGAGGGCTATCATGAAATTATAAACTGAGTTGCAACGAACCCTGATATCGGTTTTCCGTGGTTTTCTGAAATCGCTCTAGCCCAATGCCTTGATAATACCTGTTTTAAAAAAATATATATGGCTTAATTCCTTTCGCTTCTTTGTCTCTCTTCCTTTAATGACTTCAGTGTCTATTAGAGGTAATGACACACAAAAAAGCATAAAGAAACAATGAGGCTTCAGCGTATACTGTATCACTATGACACACACTTTTAGTGAATCGCGGAGTAATAATAATAATAATAACACATACAGATTTTTATCAGTTCAATTACCTTAAAGGATTTAATGCCTAATATTATTTTTTCTACACAACAGCCGTGAAAACTTTACTTTCAGTATACATATAACGAATCGACGAAACATTAACGATATATCTTAATGTTGTTATTAACATTTTACATATGTCGGCTTAGCATAAAACATTGTAGTAAATTATATTACTGGTGTAACTAATTTTTTTTGTTTCAACAACTTAAACTAACTACATTATAAGCTACCACTCTTCCTGTTGAATTAATACCAAATCTCAGTCGTTTAACTGTAGTCAGTGAGTATATATAACATAAATGTCCCAGTTAATATTTTTCACACTAGGGCATGGCTAATTAATAACAACTAATGTTGTTGTTTCTGTTACTATACAAACTGCCCCAAAGGTTGTATTATATAGTGAACCATTTCTAGATACCTTTCTTCGCGCAGCATTCAGACAGGACATAAATAAGTGACAGTGATTTAGGGAATCGTTGGCGTATAAGGAAAGTAGTGCATTATATTTACCAGCTTCAGATAATAAGTATCAAACCTTCTAAAGCCAGTGTGTGTAGTTCTGCAGCATTGTTAACTGTTCGGTGAACAATCAGAACTCCCTTCTCCTGACCATCCTTCCAGAAGAAAATGCCCTGATGGATCTCATGTCGATATGAACCACAATCCACGTATGATTACACTTAATTGTTAGTTAGCTGAATGGTCTCTGACCTAAGTCCAAAAGTTAAAAATTAAAAAAGAAAAGTCATGCTGGGGGAAGAAACTATCATCAACTCCTATCAATCTGGCTAATAGGGTAGGAGAGGTGATGGTGCGCAATTCATAATCACCAGCTTGTGGGTTTATACCCAAACCCCTCCGCAGGGCGTATGGAGTGAGTCCATATGGCACTGTTGGTGATGATTCGTTCTTCAGATGGAGACGTTAAGCCTGCATGCTCCTGATTTCTTTGGGAAAAGTAGGCCCTTTCCAACTCTCACTTCGTACAAGAGTCTACAGTGAACACTCACACTACGACAGTCATACACATCCTACAATAACAGATACGAACACATACTGGGGAAGGCAACTCGAAACCACCCCATTTCATCTTCCCAAGTAAATTCCCATGGAGGGGTACATCCTCCATGACAAACGCGTGCAACTGGAATTAGGTATGGGATCTTACGAAGAAGATACTGAGATCATCATCTTCAAATTCATAAAACACTATTGCATGTCATTCAAGAACAACTCAATTTTTCTACGTTCAGAGAATGTTGATGGTAATATGCTCATTCATACGAGCGATTTCATGTTTTCTTACACTAAACAGGACATTACTTCTATTTGTTTAAATTAAAATTTAGATTTTATCTGCATAGGTGTGGGTTATATTTATAATACAAGCAATAAATCTATATTTATTTCCTGTGAACTTAAAACTAACGAAAAATATCTGCCACTTCTATCTTATTAATCACATCTAAGGTTCAATTCAATAGTAATTATTACAAATACGCACATTCAATTTTAGCTAACAATCTTTTTTCTTCTCTTTTTTTTTCAACAACCAAATAATCAAAGAAACTAATATTAACAAAAAACTAAGACATTTATATTATTCCAACGACATACAATATATATATCGTCTGTGGAATACTCGTTACTATAAATTTTAGAAAAAATATACACAAATCATTAATTATTTATTTACCCTAATTATTCCAAGTATTAAAATAATATTTCCTTAATTTATAAAAAAATGGTGCATCATAAAATGACCATATGTCACACACTCCAAGTTTGAGAGACAATTACTGGATATCGGTACTTCATTGCAAGATAATTTTGTGTCTTCAAATATTCCATATTTTAATATAGAAGACTGTAATATTATATTTTTCTCCAGATGTTATTTGGAGGAAATAACTCTTAAGGTGATGTTATATTATTTGGCCTCACTCATGTTTAACGCTTTTCGCAGGTGCTCTTTCTCTTTGGCGGCAATAGGAGTGCACAGTATTTCTCCGGTATCAGACAATATAATGAGGACGATAAGAGTGAAATACCGCCCCTCCGGCCGCGAGTCCTCTCGCAACAATGGCGGGGAGGGCAGGTAACTGTGTGTGGTGCTATCGACTCTGCCCCACGACCACTGCGCATGCGCGTACCGCCGCTAATACCTGGCTTTGTTCGCTGTCTGGGCGCGCCTGCAAAATGCTGTCCGGGTGTTCACTCCACGGCGTCTTGTTATACAGGACATTAACACAGAGGTAGAAAATGTTAACGCCGGTCAGGCATTTTACGAGAGTCTGAGTAGTACAGCCATTCAGTTCTGAATTACTAATTGCTCACCTAATGCGTGTGCAAACTGCAAACGAGGGTTGCAGTGACATGTACAGTACCGAGTATAAGAGTGTGTGTCACATTTGAGGCACCAAGTGAAATGAGACAGCTACAAATCGTAATAAAAATACAAGTGAACTTATTTTTGAATATGACGTTTAAACATTTCGTTTGGACTAACGAAAAGACACTTCCGCAGTTTATTTATACGAAAAGAACATAGTATATGAAAGTAGATAAATTTGAATAATTGAATTCACGAGAGGTAGTTCATTGGTTCAGGTATCTGATTGGAGATCGAAAGGTCTACGGTTTGAAACCCTGTCTCGGTGGGGATTTTTATAGGCCCTTAACCCGACTTTTACTTCCGTCACTGCTTGCTGTGTAATGTGAAGTATGCCAGAACGCTTCCGTGGTTCGGATTCCACTTTAAACTGCAGGTCCCCTATGATCTGTAGGATTACCGGGTTAGATTGGGTGGATTGCGCGATAGAAACTCTGTCACCAGGTCATTACGACCACACGAATTTACTTTACTTCTATTTCAATTCATCTTAAAATATTTCTTTGCTTTCCCGTATCATTATGGAGTGTAATAAGTATAAGAGGTTTAAACTGGTCCAGGTTATAGTTTGTAACACACAGCCGTGAACTATGAACATGAGTGAATGTAAGATGTGAGATTGCCCACTGTTGTTGGGCTGATACAGAATCCGCTGAACGAATTAATTGTTCCCGAGAAAAAGCTCGTGTACTAGTAATTTTAATAGGTTTCTCGAGAAATTGCCTCTCAAGTCCTGTCAGTGCCAAAATCTTACACTATTTTAATGAGTCAGAAAAACGTCACAATTTTTTGCAATTTTTGATCGAAATACAACTTCACCCGATGATTAATGAGAATAATTACGCCTGATGTTACTTCTCTTCACTGAATCAATAAAGTAGTCAGTATTTTGAACATTAAACTTAATATAATAAGCACACTAAAATCCGAGGGCAAATAATGGGACAGAATAACCTTTTCAAGAAACATACAGTATTTGTAGTTACTTTCGATTATCATTAAAAATTAATTAATAATTTCGGTTTATACGTTAGGTCAGTCAATAAGTTTCTATTCATCAGAATAAGCATTTTTTCTTAATTTACAGTATCATGTCTCATAATAAAAGAATTTCCGCCATGTAAGATTCGTCTATTGTTTAATCGCTGCACTAATTTGACTCTTGTGTCTACGCCTACACATCTCTTAAAATTTCTAGTACAGAAACATTTTGTTCCTTATATTTTTTGTCTTGAATGAGAGTGTTGTGGTTTATACAGTACGATTCTGATAACATGTAGTAAATGTTTTGCGATGTTACTAGGGAAATGACTCTCTCTCCAAGCAAAGCAATTTAATATCATTGTAAATTCCTGGCATCACAATTTATGACCCAGCTCTCTGTTTAGTGTGCTGACAGCCTTCAACACGCAGGACAATGGGAGCGGCCGGGACCTGCTTCGCGGCACGTTGGCAATTTGGAAACGTCTCCTCTGAAAACAAGTAGCAGTCGAGAGTGCTGTCGGCTCGAATGAGGATCTCACGTAATGTGCCCGCCAGATGTATACTCACATAGCCGTCTACCTGAGGACGAGGACCACTAACAGGCAATAAACGTCACCCGCCCCACTCCGCTGCAGAGGCTTCTTCTACCTGTTCCTCCTCCCGAAGCGGCACAGCCATGCGGGTCGCCTGTGCTTACCCTCATAGTTGCTAATATCAAGACAAGTGCCGACAGCAGCACAGAAACGGCTTCTTTGGGCCAACTTGGGCTGCTTTCACTTAGCCACCAAGTTACTCATAACAACAAACACTGTTGCGCGGGAGCTTCAGTGAAATGAGCCTGCCCTCCAAGCCCTTCCTTCAAGTGCACTTGCCAGTCTGGCGAGGTAGGACGGGGATCAGGTTACCTGCCGGAGAGACAACCTTACCGGCGCCAGCAGAGCCTGAAAGAGTTGTCGGCTTCTTCGTCAATTATTCCGTTCTCAGTTGCTGAATGTACAACGGTAGGGTTAAATTACCACGTGAACCACTCAATAATGTTAATACACGTTACTCAAAAAATCCTGAAATAAATCCCCTATATCATCTAACCGAAGATAATGAGTCCAGGATTAAAGAGCTTACTAACATAATTATCATTCAAACCGGAACGAGGAATCAGTGACACACTAAGAAGAAATGATGTTTTTCACATTATTCTATTTGTGAAATACATAGCAATGATGCCGCAATTAACTGTCATAACAGTTTTGACCTACGTTGTTCCTGGAATGTAGTCGGCTGGGGTAAGCTAACCTGTGAAAAACCCTAATTTTCGTAGCCAGTGAATAAACATCACCCAAACCACAAAACCTAAATATATTGCATTGTACGGGCAGTTGACAGATTTCGTTGGCTGCTCATTAATCTGAGACAAAAAAACCTACGTTATTATTAAATACGAATGTGTTCTCAAAGTTCAGACGTTGTTGCCGATACAGCAACTGACCTTTCGATCGTTGACTGAATTTAGTCTGGTCATTTATATTGCTACATCATGGGCTAGAATGTCCAAAATGTTCCTCAAACCAAACGTAAACGATATTGCCCGATGACATACAGCGTTATATCATCCTGGAAAAGCCCATTCTTACATGGGAACATGATGCCCATAAATAGTTGAAAACGTTCCTGAAATAGTTGAATATAACTATTTCCTGTCAACAGTTGGTTCAGTTTCGCAAGAGGCCAGACCATGCCATGCAAACACAGCCCATATCAGCTTGCACAGTGCTTTCGCGACAATCTGGACCCATGGCCCTACCATCGGTTCTTACCAACTGGAATCGTTACTCTTCTGACAACGCAACCTTTTTTCTTTCTCGGTCATTAAATAGAAGTGGTCCGCTACTGAGATGTCATGGTGGGAGGTAATGTCGGATATTACATATCGCAAGCGAGCTCCTTCAAATTATTTTTCTTTCTTTAAGAAATAATCACACCGAAGTTTATGCAATCTCTAATTTCATCAGCACTGCATCAAATATTTTTTGTGTTAAATAAGTTTTAAATTAATCTGTGAAACTGACAACGGTGGAAGAATAACATATTCACACAGGAGGTTAAAATAAATGTAGGAACCATTTCAGTATCTGGCTCTCTGAAGTACCATTGATGTAAACAACACGATAGGCCTGAAGGACGTCTAAACGCCCATGTATTTCGCTACAGCTGGTGAGACAAACCAGAGGAAGGAGGCGCGTCAACCAATGCGCCTTTGTTACCGGAAACAGAGGCCTGCTGCTGCTGGAAGCGGAAGTGCGTGGCGTCACCACGGACCTGGCTCTTGTCGCCGCGCCCAATCAGTGGCATTCCCACGTGTCGACCCGGCCAGCCGCCACGTGATTTACTTGGTGTCACACGTGTGCTGCTACAAGAGGGCGGACTGCCTCGTCGTATGATCAACGCTCCTAACATCCATATCCCTCACCCTCTGTTACAGCAGCAGGTGACTGGATTCAGAATACTATGTCGATGGTGGTAAGCCCCTCCTACTCATATATACATTTCGTATCATGTGCTTTCCAAAATGTCTAAAAAAAAAACTCAACTTTATAGGCAGAACTGGCAGAAATAGAGCCGGAAATTATTATAAAGGAACTTCGTTTGTTAAAAAAATGTTATTTACAGGTGTGTACACCATTGTAATGTACCTTAAAATGGTTTTTAGTTTGAACAAAAATAATTATAGCATAACAGACAACTGTAATGTTGGCATAGCAATACCGGTTATTGAAGGAGGGAGGGGTTTAAATAAGGATGAGAAATACAGTTTTAGCTCACTGGCAGAGAAGTTGCTGGTGAGCTTGACATGCGACCGTATCAGAAGTGCCTATGGCGAAAGAAAATGGTCTGTAATTCAGTAACGTTGGCTTCAGGCTTTTCTAGGTTACTGGGACATGTGAAAAGTATTTTGAATGAAATGGACAAGGGAGCAATGGATCACTTGTAGCTAATTAACGGTGTGAGCCATAGAATGGTGGTAACTAAGGTTAAAACAACTCTGGTCGATTAAAACGTCATTCCTTGGGTGGATTAATTTTTAAGAGGAGTTAGAGCTTTAAAGTATGAAACAGTTTATCTGACGAGGAAGAAAACACAAATTACAAAGGATAATGTATTTGAACAATTCCAAATAGGAATTGTATTAAAGTTATGTGGTTTCCTGAAGATAAAACATTTTATAATAAATCTGAAACGAGAGAAGATTGTGAACAACTACAGAATAACATAGTTTCTTGGTTATCATTCTATTTAGTAAGAAGCGATGTTGAAGGTTCAAAGTCTAAATATTTTAATAAGTCGCGTTCTCAAGGCGAGGTAGTGTACACGTATCGAGGGAGGGCTATTTTTCGGCGAGCGGAAGCCGCGGGCCTGTTCGTCAAGCCACTCGCTGCGCTGTTGACAATAACAACAGGGACACAACCAAAATACGAACAATAGGTACACGCCACTAGGATATTCTTGTATCCTGTTCCATGGAATGTTGCTCCGAAGCAGAGTTGAGAGGAGACTTGGAGACTGTGTGTGGAAGTAAGTGGACGCTGTGGCCGGTTTATCGCCATCCTCTGGGTGTCTGAGGTGCGCATCCCGTCGCCAGCAGTGCGCGGACACGGTAAAGTGATCAGGTTGCAACATACCATGGCCTGAAAAATACCCCTGAGTAGATAGAGACTTGTTTGGGAGAGCCCACTGAGCTAGCCATCTGCAAAAGCTATTCACATATAAAATTTGATGTCTCATAATTTGTTGAATAAATTCATGTCTTTTGTGACCCATTTTTCATGTTCTTGTAACTCCTGAGACATGTCATGTACGAGGCTCAATATTAATATGTTAATAGAGAAAAGATCAAAGAGTTTTAATTGCTGACGCCATACAGGGTGTCTAACAAGTTTTAAAGTAGAGCCACCACCAAGAGATTGTTACAATATCGTCGCATATTACGTATTTGGTTTTCATTTCAAGGTCAAATTTCCAGTAAATGCTCACTGCATAATCACACACATTCAATCAGTGTCAGGTATTTACACTGGATGGAGATAGTAGAATAAAAACACGAACAATGTTAGTGTGTACCAAACTCTGCGAGAGTGTATTGCATGTCTAATCGACTTCATTCGAGACACTTGATTGTGTTTGGTTTCCATCAACCAAACAGCAACACGATGCAGTTTACTAAGTAATAATTTGTTTCGATTCTAAGGATATTCGCCGCGTGGTAAAATATTCCATAGTGTCGAAGCGGACGTAAGCATTAGAATTAACTCAACCGTTGGATCTAGGAACGGCGAAACTTCCCTTTTAAACATATGGGAAATAATATGGTTTTATAAAGTGAGAGTTTATTCACTAAAACTGGGAATCAAAAACGAGATTAATTCTTCCAGAAGACGATTTATAATCTCTGTACCACGCGCAATTAATTATCTACATATAGTTTATCAGATAAAATATCCTACAGCAAACTTTTCAATACACAACACCGTAGAGGGTAAAGGCTCGTGTGGTCGTAATGAACTGATGGTAGGGTTTTTATTGTCTACTCATTCCTCCCCTATCGCAGGAGCCTTAATCTAACCCGGTATAGGAGACCTACAGCTTAGCGTGGAATCGGAACGATGGAAGCATTCTGGCGTACTTCACATTACACAGCAAGCTGTGCCAGAGGAGAAGATAGCTTTAAGGGTCTTTAAAGTCGCCACTAAAACAGGGATTCGAACCGGCGTTCTTTCGAACTCTAGTCAGGCACCTTAATCATTGAGAACCAGACCGCACGTACAACGCCATGAAATTCTGTGAAATACTTTATTTGCATTGTTGTTAAATATAAAATTTGTTAAGTTTTCCCTTTCAATTATAAACCAATGTTGCATTTTGACGGCGCTATCAGTTGCAGTAATACGGTTAGGGGTAGCAAAGACGTTGACGAGACGGTCCTCTCGTGAATAATGCAAGTGGTCCGTGTCCTCGGGCCTGCTCTGCGGTGGCAGGTTCCTGCTTCGCCGTCCGTCGCACTTGCTACAGGGACAGGCAGTGTCCTGCAGACCACTGCTACTTCGAGGGGCCATAAAATCTGCACGCTTCCATAGTTTGAAACTTCTAACTCTTGACATATTGACGAAGGGGCCCGGTGGGCGAACGATGAACTTAGGACCTAGCCCATGCAAGGAGCAAGATTCGATTCCAGTTCTAGCCATGCTTTTTTTATTTGTGCTTCATGACTCTTAAAAAAGAAGACCATTCGAGTCAGAAGAGAATGTTGAGGAAGGAATGAGAAGAAAATTGGAGATGATTTATTTTTCAAACGAATCCTCTCGTCATTTGCCTGCAGTGATTTCTGGAACCAATATAAAACAAGAATTTGGCTAGGGAAAACGTGTGGGTTCGAGCCAGCGTGTGTCGAAGACATGCATACAATAAGCCACTAAATACAAACCAATTCATTTGTCCACCGATACGCCAGTGAAATAGTCTTCGATTTTGTTTTTGACACCAGTTGCTTCTCCAGGCTCTTGCAGCATCATTACGTCATTTGATAATTTTCTGATGGGACAAGTGTTGAGACGATGTATATCACAAAGTTTTTGACTGATAAAAGGAGATTGCAGTCACTGAAAAAGTTTTCCCAAAAGTCGTATCGAACTGGTTCTTGATATTCCTAAACAATTTAGGGATTTGAACGTCGAATTAGATACAACTGTAAGAAGAGTACCATATGGTAAAGTTTATGTTTCATTTGTGACATAGTGAAACATCGTAGATACCATCATAACAGCCTCTAAAGTAATTAAATGTAGATGCGCATTACATTAGTAACCAGAAGAGCCCGAAGGGTAATTTTGCTTCCTAGTGACAGTCTAAATCTGCCACACAGACGATCTCTGATAAATCTTCTCTAACATAATTCGGTAATCCTAACGGGTAAATGAGACCTACAGTTTTACGGTGAAACCACAGTGCGTCTTAGAGTACTATACATGAACAAAGCTAAACTTATTCAGAGGTGAAGGTCGGTTTTATTGCCCTTGAAAATTCCAACCGAAACAGGAATACGAATTAAGGGAACTTGCGATCCCAAGCAGACACCTTAACCAACTGAGTTACTAAACCGCCCTCTGACATCAATTTTTTTTTCTCCTCAACCGTTAGGTTGGTGAATAATTGTTCTTTGGAAATTTAAACTGGGGATCTAGTTGACATCCCTAAAATGATAACATTACGACATTTACTGTCCCGAAATTTCTGTCATGGTATTTTGTGGAGAAGATGACTTATACCATGTTAATCGGCCATATTTCTAATGATGCTTTACTTTTTCAGTACACTTCAAACGACTATGGGCCTATATTTCTGTGTTTCCAGTGTATGGTCAATGTAGTCCAATCATTCTGATCACGAACCAGGGAATTGGATTGGTAACAACAGCAGCAATATCAGCTCTCATCAGTAGACAGACTACAATCCATGTATCAATGTAGAATCAAATTTTCGATAGAACTTCACAGTAGGTGAGTGGTTGGATATAATCAATGGCCACTTGATTGGTACTGAAACCTGACAAAATCACCTTTATGTTCACGCATAACCCGGTATGCCGCAGAGACTCATTCAAAAGCTTTTAAAATGCGTTAGATACTACAACAATGAATGTAATATACAATTGAAATTCACATTTGTATTCAGACAATATAGCCCTATGTTACTATTTTTTGAGGCTTGTGTTAATTGACTTTGGAGAGAGGAAAAAAATGAAGAAATTTACAGAGAACAGTTTGATAAAATGAGTAAATAAATACAATAATTGATTTTGGCTTGGAGGAATTTTGTAATGTATTTACATGATCCTACACGTCTTTAAAAGTTAGGTTTCGGGGTGACATTGATATATTGTATGAGGATTGTAGTCAAGTGATAAAATCGTGTGTCGCCCAAAAATCAGTGAAATATAAAAAGTGAATTTACCTTCACTTTGAAATCAATAAGAATAGTAATTCATAAAAATGTTATCCGAAATAAAGTAACGATGCAGCTACAATACATAGTCCGGTCAAATTAGCCTGAAAATGGGGATACCCTTGCATAAATTCCCAATAAGCTTAAAATTTGCATAAACGTTAGGCATACCATTATAATGAAATTGCGAAAAGTCCCCATTGATCCCCGGTGCGCAAAATTTTTTATACAAGATCAAAGTTCACAAAAATGTTTATTTTTTATCGGAATGTTTAGTTTTATGATAAAAATAGCTCAGACAAAAATTGTAGATCATTTAATTACAAAAAATTGTTCTTATATTTTTATTCCCTAAGATTTACCATTTCTGAGAAAAAGCCCTTCTAAAATTCACTAAAGTTGTATTCTCCAAAATATACGACTACATGACTATGCTGTCCCTGTAAAATTTTGGAGGCATAATCTTTACATATAAAGATGAATGTATGTTTGTTTGTTGCTTTGTTTGTTAGTTTGTTTGTTCTTCATACAAATCCATAGTTTTCATCCGATCTCGATGAAATTTTGCACACTTATCCTTTGAAACAAGGAGAAAAATACTGTCTACATTTGGTTGAAAAATTATCTGTATAAATAACACATGTTGTTTTATAACTTCGAAATACGGCGATAGACAGACACGTTGGATGTGGACGTCAACGTACCGTGTTTCCGCATAGTGGACTGCCAGTTTAGTGGTTAAAGCGCTTTCCTACGAACGTTGTGGTCTCCGGTTCAAAAATCCGTATAGGCTAAGATTTTTAAAAATTGTTTTTCATCGTAAGAGTCAGGCCTGGGCCGTAGGTTATTCGGATTGAATGTTAAACTGTAGATATTAGGAAGTTAGGGGTGCAATGCGAGGCAAATCGTAGGTAGTCTTGCAATTTTGTAGGTGTACACTTTTTTACGTTATAATGATCCCTCAGGTGTTGTTCGCAGTCAGTGTGTGAGTGTGAACCACAGTATTATTATTTATAAATACGGAAGTAAGTCTCTGTCTTTTGTTACGTTTTGACGACTAAATGACCATATCGTTCTGATGGAATTTTATGAGGAAATCTGTATGAAGGGCACATGAAATTTTTTCCAGTATGATTAACAGTTTCAGTCACGAAATTTTGAGGCCTCATCGAATGGTGACAGAAATATGTTGGAAATTGATTCTCTTCAAGAGACAGGTTCGACGGTACAATGATATAGTGATAGCTTTCCTGTCATATTATTCCGACTCGATATTGTTTGGGACCAATCCTTCGTTACCAACAACTTTTTATATTTAATTCTGGCAAAAAAAAATCTTAATCCACGCGTACGAAGTAGCGGGTACGGGCTAGTATAAGTATAAAAATAAGTCTGCGTGACTAATACATTTATATTGAATAATAATTCTGAGAATAGGAGCTGAAAAGAAACCCAGTCCCACATTTTATGTGACCATGGCCTTGAGCAACATCTATCTGTCTGCTGTTCAATCGTCTACTTGGGAGTGCCCGTCTACCTGCGCTTTTGGTCTTGAACGTTCGCTCGTAGTGATAACACGAGGTTATTGCTACTATTCTTTTCTAAAGGTTGTGCTGTATTAAGTTTTTTTAAAAATGTCGCAACTTTGCGTGTAACTGAAATGGTTACTGTTGATCGTTGCATGAGGACGTTTATTGACGCAAGTGTTGAAAGAGATGATGAATTTACTGACTACCTAAACGGCCAAAAATCAGTAAAAATTTATGTGCAGTGTCGTAAAAACTACACTCCGAAAGTACTATTGCTGAAGTAAAAAGACAAAATGAAGAGGAATAAGCCATATTTATTGCACCGTATGGTATGGGATCGAGAAATCGAGAAGATATTTCCAGCAACATCTCAGATAAATATGTTCAGTATATGCGCAGACATTTTGTTCAAAATGTAACCGTAGTACTTGATGGCTATACCGATTCAACAAAAAATATTAAAGCCGCAGAATAACGTCGCCGTGTGACAAAAACATCGGCATCTTCTGATATTCTCTTTGACCAATTTATGACAGTACCAACTAGCCAACAACAATTTCTGTCAAACACTCACAATAAGTCTCGACTCATTGCAATTCTCAAAGAAAAATTTACTAGTGAGCGTATTTTAATCAAGCATATGACAATGACGCTGATGTACTTGATCGTAGAAACTGCAATAAATCAATTTAATCCAGTTGATTTTAATGTTGTTGTTGGTGAAAATATTGATGTGTCAGTATTACTTACCGCTCGTACTCCAATTGAAAAAATCATTTACTTTTTAAAATCGGGCAAGACTCAAAAACCGTCGGAAATTTTTTCAAGTACAATTGCTTATGGGCTTATCCTAAATGTAAAGGTCACATTTTATTTTCACATGCTATGACTGGCTGTGATACAACATCAGCTTTTTTCCGGAGGGGTAAAAAGACAGTTATTAAATTATTTGAAAAACAAGATCTAATTGGATGTGCACAAGTTTTTGAGGAAATTGGCTTTACTCCAGTAACTCTAATCACCAGCGGAATTCGCTTTCTTCTTTCTGTGTATGGAGCTCCAACAAAAATTACTTGCATAGATAAGTTACGTTACTTACTTTGGCAAAACATACACGTAACAAAAAAGGTGCACAATTACCTTGTCTTCCTCCAACCTCGGCTTCTGTTCACCACCATTTTTATCGCATGTATTACCAGGTTCAAGTATGGCTTGGTAATAAACTTGATCCAGAAGAGTGGGGTTGGAAGATAATTGATAATGCAGTGGAACCAATCCACACTCTACTTCCACCTGCACCAGAAAAGCTCCTTAACACCAATTTTTGTAGCTACAAAAAGGGACGTAATTCAAAATGCGGCTGCAAAAATATAGTGGGATTATTTTGTTCAACAGCAGGCACCAGTTGTCAAGGCCAGTAGTGTCCAAATGTTGAATCCCCAAGAGAAGAAGATACTTACATCAACGACGAAACATCTGCTGTATCACTGTTACAACAATTTACGTCTACTCGGGAGCATGTAGAAGAAGAAGAAAATGATGGAGGAAGAGGAGAAGAAGAACTTAGATAAGAATGCATGACATTCCATTAAACCAATAAAATAGACCATGGAGTAGGCCTACCGGGGATACCACATTAAAAAAAAAAAAAAAAAAAAAAAAAAAAAAACGCGCTAAATACACCACCGCATTGGGGGCGTGAAAACGTGTACGTTTTATGGATAATACAACTTCAGTGAATTTAAGAATGGCTTTTTCTCAGAAATGGTAAATCTTAAGGAAAAAAGTATAAGAACAATTTTTTGTAGATAATTACATGACCTGGAATTTTTGTCTGAGCTATTTTATCATAAAACTAAACATTCCGATAAAAAACAAACATTTTTGCGAACTTTGACCTTGTATAAAAATTTTGCACACACGAAATCGATTGGGACTTTTCACAATTTCATTATAATGGTATCCCTAACGTTCAAATTTTCAACTTGTTGGCAATTTATGCAAGGCCAAGGGTGAATGTCTATTTTGACCGGACTAACAGTCTTAGTAAGTATATTAGTGAGTATGCTGAAAGATTGTGGACCACCATTTTCGTTTCAATATAACAACCACATATCATCTTTATACCACTAGATGGTATACACTTGGAGGTGTCTTTAAAAATAAAATCCGAAATGTGTATCTCTTCCCAAAAAAAGAACTAATAATAATATGCATATGACACTTTATAATCCAATTGAGTATATCAGAAGAGAAAATATCTTTCTATACTTTTTTTTCCTTGAGGTACATTAAGTAACATCTGTTTCCAATAGCAAAGACACTGCAAAACAGTTTCATTGATTAACTCGTGTTACACGAGGGCGGGAAAAACGAGTTGAGACCCATCTCAGCGGCCGGTCTGGTCACGCGGGGACAAGATGGTAACCGGATAGCGAACTAACACCCAAACGAGATGAAGTTTCTCCTTCTTTTTTCCAGATTTATTCCTCCTGTACGCCCTCGGGTCCTCGCACAGTGCTTCTTCTCGTATTCCGGGGAAACCCTCACAGAAGCCGATAACAATTTATAAGAGGGTCGTCTCCCCGTCGCTTTCTCCGGGACCCCCACGCACCGTTCTACTGAAAAACTTGTACAGAAAAGAAGATGAAAGTGGAGGAGACTGGGGTGGAGGGAAGAGGTTGGTCAGGTAGAGACTGCCGGGCACTGGGAATACTTCACGAAGAACCTGGTACACACACATCCAGGGACGCTCGCACGGCACACGGGAAAGAATGAAAAGAAAACTCTGACTCGAAAAAAGAAAATGGAAGAACTTTTTTCCGCGGCGTCTCCTACTTTGCCTTCTTGCTCTTCAGTTCGCTTCCTCCTTCTCTACTCGCATTTCTCTCTCCCTTCACTCCTTATGTTGTTATTTGTGGAAGCTCATTTGACTTTTAAGCAGGTGGGACAGCAGGCATGTAGATGCAGCAGGCGTCGTGGGAGTCTCGAAGCAAGTTGGGCCGCGCAATGTGGGACAGGTACGGCGGTGACCTCTGACCCCGCCCAACCACCTCCACCCTCTCCGCCCAGCCTGCCGGCTTGATTAGCTAATTGACCGGTGGCTACGGGCCAGATCGGCCATTACGGCTGGGACCTGCTCTGCGGTAATGAGATGGGATGTCTTTGTGTGCGTGTGTGCGTGTCCCTTGACACGTGTAGTGTCGTCTTTACGAGAGGAGTCACCCCGGCGCCCTTACGAGGCTGTTTCTCAGCGTGTACCAGACAGGCAAATTAATTGGTTCAGTTGATATTTATGTATTTATTTACTGTTATTGTCGCTCCATTGAATCCAGATAAAGAAAAACCTGTTGCATCTGAAAAATGTTATGGTTAATTTTTACATGCTATGAATGATAAATATAGTGAAAAATACTATGCGGTACAAACGAAAAAATTTAAACATTAAAATTTAAAGTTACATTTTGTAAAACGCATAAAAGATACATTCAATTTTTTTATATTTTTTTAAGTAAGAACTTTGGGATGAAGAAAACATTACCAAAAATTTTATTTTTAGTTTTTATATTAAAACGCAGACTGTTTTAAACCCCTAGAAAGTTTATTAAACAGATGTTTTCCATAACAATTAACACCTCTTTGTGTTAATGAAAATAACATTATAGTATTTTACTAGTTATTTTGTCTTGAAACTGGTTGCCTGGGATATTCGAACTTCGGTTGCTCAATTATGAATCCATCACTCCAACCAACAGACCATTGCACTTAAAGTTTACTGTGTTTTAGCTTATCTTGCAGACTCATAAGTTTCATAGAAACAAAAATGTTAGTGGAGTTTAAATTTAAATTATTATCTGAATTTACTAGTCAGTAATAAAGTATTTCGGGCGTTTAGATTCAGGCTTACAGTGACATTTGGCTAATAGAGTAGAATGAAACACGAACAGAGCGATATTAGTTAATTTCCTACATGAGGAAACACGAACCATAATACAGTTATGAAAGAATAGCAACACCGTGTGGTTAGATAAATGTTTTAGCGTCTATTAATGGAGCAAGACTTTCATAGATGGAAAATATATTCCAAGAATGAACCCCACTCCTAATTTTCTAAAACACTGATAACATTGAGGATATTTTTTCTGAACGAAGACATGAAGATGTGTAAGACAAAATTTCTTATACGCATTACTTTTCGAATAAATAATAAATTAATCTATATTTCAAAACACTTGGTAAAAGCGAAATAAACTAATCTCCAAACTGGAGAATTCGGTTACATAGAGTGACATTCATGTACTGTATTCAGAAAATGTTTGCCTGTTTTTTTTTATAAACGGGACACTGGAAGAATAATAACAGAATTATATGGAACGGAACTACAACAATAAAGATGAAGATTTTACCTGAGTACATAAACTGCTAAGATAGTTAAAATAATTTAGATTTTCGTTCTCACTACCAAATAGAAACTTTAAAAAAAATATTTTCCTTACAGAAGAATTATAGTAACAGACAGAACATACCGCTTATGTATGTGTATTTGAATATTTAACTAATTTCGCTATGGCAAACAGGCGTTCGTATTTAAAATGATTATATTTTTAAAAAAATCTCATTTTGGCTTTGATTACAGTTATTCTAAATACCTTACCCTTGTCTGATTGATAGAAACACGTATCTTAGTGATTTTTTTTTAAATAACTGATTTGAGTACTTATTCCTGCTCTTAATTCTCCTTTATTTCTTTAATTTGATAGAATCACCAGATGGTGCCCATGACTTCGTTCGTGTTTGTAAAGAATTTTTATTGATAGCTACCGACATGCAACCACGATAGGAACGACAGGAGACTCAAAGCAAATACAAATGTTAAATATAGTGACACACATGTCTTTGGCCGAAATAGGAAATGCCCTAGATTGACCACTTTAAACCACCATATATATCACACCCCCACGGCTACTGACATCTAATAACCATAGTGCACGATGGGAGACTTGAGCCACCATCAAACACAAGCATTAGAGAAAGTGCTAAGTGAAATATAAGGATACACACGTCTTTACTCGAAATAACAAAATACCCTCGGTCGACCATTTTCAACCACCGTATCTCCCATATCCACACAGATTCCGACATGCAACCACTATAGTACACGATGGGAGTCTTAAGGCTACTACTACACATAAACCAAGCGTGGTGGTGTAACGGTTAGCGTTCTGGCCTCGCATTCGGGAAGACGGTGGTTGGAATCCCCGTCCGGGCATCCAGATTTGGGTTTTCCATGGTTTCCCCAAATCACTCCAGGCAAATGCCGGGATGCTTCCTTCAAAAGGCTATGGCCGAATTCCTTCCTATTCCTTGCCCCAATTCCTTTCCGTCTCTAAAGACCACGCTTTTAAGAGACGTTAAGCAGTTAAAAAAAAATAAAAAAATAACACTCACCAGTGGCCTGCGCTAGGTATTTTTGGGTGGAAAGTAAAATATGGGGACAAACATGTATTTCATAGAAATATGAACATGCCCTTCGTTGACCAATTTCAATCACAATATCTCCCACACCCCCACAGCTACCAACATTCAACTACCAAAGTGTAAGATGGGAGACTCGATGCTACTACCACACACAAACGCCAGTGGTATGCGGTATGTGGTTGTGGCAGCAGTGGGAAATATAGTGACACACAAGTTTTTGGTCGAAATATGAAAATGTCCCAGATCGACCACTTTTAACCAACATATCTCCCACACCCCCACAAGTAGCATTCGGCCAACGTTGTGCATGATGGGAAGCCCCATGCTATTACCACACACAATCTTCAGTGGTCTTCGTTAGGTAGTGGTGGCTGGGTGAAATATAGGGACACACACGTCAATTTTATATGTATACATACATAAGATTTATCAATAAATGCTTTCCTTTTATATAAAAATACCCATCCTGTAAGACTTGACTATGCCAGTGGTACGGTTTTTAAGGCATTAGGCGCCAAAAAGTCTCTTCGTCAAACGAAACAAATAGAATATTTCAGTTAGAAACTTTTAAATGATATAAAACGGGCTTTGAGATTAGACCAGAGAAATGATGTCACAATTTACGAGTACTTTTCCAATGTAGTAAATCGTTGGTACAAAGCGTAGAACTTCATTCAAGCAAGAGGTTCCGTGGAAGAGATGTGGCTTCGATTCATGCTTATAGTAAGAGAAACGGACAATCAGGTAAGGGAATGATCCTCAATGGTATACACGTGAAGTTAAAAGGTTACTCAGAAAACAAAGGAAGATTCGTGCACGCTCAAGAAGGACGACATATCGGGGTGATTTAGATAAGTTAGATGAGAAAAGAGGACAAGTTAAGATTGCTATGCGCGAGGTTTTTAATGACTTTCTAATAGCCTCACCGAAAACCCAAAGAAATTTTGGTCAAACGCGTAAAAAGTTAGCTCTAGTGACAACAATATGCCATTTCTAATACGTAGGGGACAGCCGCGACAAGACTATAGTACACAGAATTTAAAAATTCCTTTATTGACGAAAACACTTTTCCATATCATGTAGAAATGGAGATGGATTCGATAAAAATTGATAATGTGGGTATCGTAAAGCAATTAAAGCTCCTGAAGTGGGGGAAAACGCCGGGTTCCAATGGTATACCAGTAATAGTATTTTCAGAATACGCGAAGGAAATAGAACCATTTTTGTCAGATATATTCCGTAAATATTTAGAATAGAATAAAGTACCTTCTGACTATATCTGAGGTGATCCCTGTTTTAAAGAAAGGAGATCGGATAGATCCTAGGAATTATCGACCCACATCTCTAACATCTGTTTGCAGTCGAATTCTCGAGCATGTCATATGCTCCAATATTATGAAGTTTCTAGATGTAAACGAGTCACTTACACAGCACCAACATGGATTTCGGAAGAAGAGATCGTGTGAAACATGATTGGCCCTATTTTCCCGTTACGTAATGAAAGTTATCGATGTTGGTTCACTAGTTGATGCAAATTTCTTTGATTTTCAGAAAGCTAGACTTTTAACGAAGATTCGAACATAAAGTATATCGGAACAGATTTATGAATGGATGCGCGATTTTCTAACTGGTCGGTAACAGTTCGTCGTTGTTGACGGGAAAGCCTCTTCTAATCTAGAGATGACTGCGGGCGTTCCTCAAGGAAGTGTAATAGGACCACTCCTTTAATTAATTTTTATAATCGATCTCGGTCACAACGTTAATTGCAGGTTGCAATTGTTTGCTGATGATGCGCTTGCCTTTAGGGAAGTAAGGTTCTCCAGCGATTGCTTAGAAATTCAGCGCGATCTGGATGCCATTTCGGAGTTGTTTCAGCTTACACTTAAATGCAAAAAGTGCAAGGCAATGCAAATAACTAACAAAAAGAATCCGTTTGTTTACGAGAACAAAGTAAACAATTCAGTTGTTAAAACGGTTGATTCTCTGAAGTAGTAGTAGAAGCAAAAATAAAATAGGACCGTCACATAACTTCTGTCGTTGGTAAAGCTAATTCTATATTATGACCCATAGGTAGTATTTTGAAGAATTTTAATTTTGAAACAAATGAAATAGCGTACAAAACTCTAGTGAGTCCACATTTTGATTACGGTTGTTGAGTTTGAGATCCGTATCGCTAGGGATTGATTGACGCGTAGAGGAGAGCCACTCGATTCGTGACTGGTTGTTACAGCCCTTACAAAAACGTCACAGAACTGTTATATAGGTTGGTTTAGGATTGTTTGTGTATTACCGGCGTGGGTGATTAAAATCATTTGATGCAATTTCATGCAGTGTATGTTCTAACAAATTATATCTCGGTTTCAATCTGTTTCCCAAGGATCGTTCACCATTATATAATACGCCCTCCTTTTTTTTTTAAGAAGGATTGATGACTCAGTCAATCTCCTGATCTCCTGTAACTTAAAAGATTTTTGTAATATTAAAAGTCTTCGATAAATTTCTTGAGTGAGAAAATCCGTACACTAAAAACCAGCCACTTCACCATCAGAGACTGTCTCCATGTGATGTAACATCATTCAGTAATGAAGCACTATTTCAAAGTGAACACTTCAACCGCCACAGGTAGACTTGACAGCTCTTTGTCTCTGATGGAGTTACACAGATCTGCCCTTCGTTTTCTTAAATTCTCTCACCTAACTAACGGATGCCTCATATGTAAAGAGAGCAGTGTCCCTTGATTTTTTGTTTATGAGTGTATATCGTCAAGCTATTCAGTAATAACCTCTTCCGATTAAACTCAGAAATAACAGTGGGAACGAAGCAAATGTTGGTTTAATGCTATGTTTCGTCACGGAAATATAATTGAATGTGAACGCTTTTAGTATTTATGTCGTATAATTGCTTGGGGATCCCATCTCATAATTTAGAAGATTAAACCTAAACAAATTTTTGCAGTTTATTTCACGATGAGAATTTTGCGGGCATTGCAGATGTATGGTTGATATGTAAATAAGAATTATTTGCTATCCATCGATTAACGCAATACTGATTCCGTTAACCGTAAAATGGTTGAGCTACGAGGAATTACTGTAACCTTGAATACACATAAGGATTCCAGTTAGAAGCATTTGACATTACAACCTTCCGCACGTATAGTAATTAAAGAAAAAATGTTAGTTTATTGATAACGATGCATCTGTACATGCCAGCCATCTTATTTTTGAGACAGTTGTATGAAGATGTGAGGTGTAGTAGCAATCAACATTTAAATATTTAATAATTTTTACTATTTGTTTGTGGATACTATGTAGGCTGTTGTACCGACACTGTATATAGTAGTAACCCCATAGTGCAGACACCATATCATACATTAGGATGTATTCCTTACTGAATGACTCATGACGACCAATTGCTATGTACCTGAAGCATCGCATTACAATGTCAAAACCTTTTCTGAACATTAAATCATTTTACGTATAGTACGGAATGACTTAAAAACTACTGAAAAGATTTTAATATGGTTATTACGATTTGTAAAATTAATTTCTAGTCTAAAATTGAAGATGCATAATATAACCATACCATAATTGTTTTAATGTAGCATTGAAATTAATATGTAATTAATATAGCATAAAAATGGTATATTCCATTAATGCCAGCTATCGGTTTTTTCTATAAGTATTAGGTATTCAACTTCTAAATCTTTATCGAGGCTTACGAATTATTTAGACTGATAACAAATTTGTTAATTCTCAGTAAACTCTTAACATGATGTGAAAGTTTAGGAGCAATTTTAGAGCTGAAAAATTTGCTTTTATAAAGACAGTAGTGAGTTCTGTGATATCGAGAGTGTCTTTGGTTTAAGTGGACAAAGTCACCGACATTAGCTAGAGATGCAGCGATTTCGAAGCCATTGCAGACTCTGAGAACGAATTGCCAACAGCAAATGATCTATAATGACCCATCTGGAAAACTGTGGAAAAATGAAAGCTTAACATAGGGGGCTGAGGATATACCAAGTATATCACCACTTTGAAAGCAAGTACTAAAAACGGTAGTATTTCAGCTCACTTGTCTAAACCTGAAGGGGAATAAATTACAGTAGGCACTACATAAGCTAATCTAAAAATTTTAATTTTTATTACTTTATATCATACATTTAGTTACATTGTTTTTTGTTTGTTTAGAAAAGCACGATACTTGTAAATGTAAAATAAATAAATGTAATGAACGGTATTATACGTTGTATCAGTGAGATATTTCAAGGTGCCATTTTGTACGTCGGATTACTAAACGTTATCTCACGAAATGTCAATAATAATAATATTATTATAATTAATTCCCCTAATCATCTAATTACCCCTATGTATATATGTATATATATATATGTTGAATCCTTCCTCCATTTACTTTTCCGATTTACAAATTTTAATTAAGCGATTTTGGTAAATTATTCATCACTTCACATGGTAATTTGTTCCCATCCCTGACACCCTTACCAAAAAAAGAAAATTTTCCCTTATGCATGAAATCGAGCGCCAGATTTTGGTCATGGTCGCCTTTCCCCTTCCATGCACTATTCCTAATTCTAGACCAATCACCAACATTACCCTGTACATTACCAGCACTCTCTTCACTCTCCTCTTTTTCTCCAATGACTCCCAATCCAGATTCTTTATCATATCAGTTACTGACTGAGTCCTGCGATAATTTGCACAAACAACTCTAGCTGCTCTTCTTTGCACATCCTCCAACTCCTGTATTTGATAACCAAAATGTGAGTCCCAAATTATACCACCATATTCAACCAATGGTTTGACCAAAGTTTTGTAACCCAATTCCTAACTTCTCTGGTACATCCTCTCATCACTGTAACCTTTTCCTACCACCTGCCTAATGTGCTCTGCCCAGTTGAGTTTGTTAAAAAACGTTATGCCAAGATCTTTACATTTCAAGTCTTCAACAAGCAGTTCTGACTCCACCTTGTATTGATAATTAACCTTTAGTTTATTATCTGTGTACCTAATAAGCTGATTCTTTTTAGCATTTATGTTCATTTCATGCTGACTTAAACATTTAGATATTCTATCTAGGTCACCCTGCAGCTGTTCAAAGTCATCACCTGCTTTGATCCTTTTATATATCATCTGCAAAACACTTAGATTCCGACCGTAACCGATGAAAGCAGTCATTAATTAGAATAATGAACAAAAACGGTCCCAATACATTACCCTATGGCACTCCCATATTTATTTCCACCTCTTGTAATAATGTATATATATCCCACTCTAACACTTTGCTTACTGGCTTTTAAGAATTTTCTACCCCGTAAGTAACAATTTGATCCAGTCCAACAGATTTCAGTTTATTAAAAATCATTTTATGGCGCTGTCAAATTCCTTAGAAATAATCTTCTTTTGCTTTTTATTTCTATCCAGTGTTAGGCCTGGTGGCCTATTACGGTCTCAATCCATCTTCTGATCCTATTTATTATGCTTTTTGCTTATTTCGAAACGTAGATTCCCAGATATTTCTTTGCGCCTAAGTGGTCTTGAATTTAATGATCAATTTTTTTGTAACCTAATCGCACAAATTCGTTTACTCTGTCACAGTTTTCGGTGACTATTTTTCTACAGAAATTCGTCAGCATAGCTAGTGATATCATTAATTTTATTAACCGTTTGCATCCAATTTGCAGCTACGAAGTGTTCTGCTAATAGTTTTTCGCTTTTTGTTCCATTTTCGTTCAGTGGTTTGTTTCTAGCATCAAATTTATACAGCCAACGTATTTCGGCAACAATAATGAAGCCTAAATTTTAAAATATGCTGTGGATGATTTTCATTTACTCCTCACTCTTTCAAAAAAAAAAAATGCCGCATTTACTTGTTTAATAATATTACTTACGGTAAACTTCCTTACAGGTGCAGTAAGAAGGTGGATGATCAAAATATTAGAAGTATAGTGTGGTAGACATCTGCTTTGGATGGGTAATCATGGTATATTTAATAACTTGATTTATGAAGGAAGTAGCTGTTAAATTATATTTTATTATTTTACCGCTAAAAATTTCATAACCTGATAATTTATTCATTAACTTGACAGGCATTCAGACATCGGTGTATTTATGATTACTCGAATGCATACATAAACAAAGATTTGACAAAAAGCAACACCTTGTGTTACGATTCAGGCCATTGAATATGAAGAATAAACAATGAGTTACGGAAAAGTTCTCGTGAATTCCAAACATGACATCGTTATAAGAAAAGCTAAACTAAAAAGCTAACATGAAAATTAGAAGCTTCTGTAAATTAATCACAATACAAATAGAACATTTCAGAGAAACGAATGTCTTCGTTTTTAATCAAATGGGGCGCATTTAAGTCACTGAATTAAATAGAAATGCGCGTTATCGATAGATAGGAACATCTGACATATCGTATCGTTTTGCTCACGGCTATTTAACTCTGATCAGTTTGTTCATCGGTGAGTGATTCTCTTATTCGAACAGATTTCTCCGCATAGAGTAGTTACAGAGTGGAGGAACTAAGGTATGCGCACACTCAGCTCTTACAGATGGCATAATACTTTTAGCGTTTTAGTGACGACATAGTTCTGTGTAGACAAACACACAAATTGTATGACTTAAGTGCAGTAGAATCACTGTGATCACAGTGATTGCTCCAGTGGTACTCATCACGAGTACTACGTCAGGAAGAATTGTACCATACTCCTCGCTTGCGATAGTATGAGTGCGATGGTGGCTGAGTCACCAAAACCTCTGCACGGATAAAGAGAATACCTCCCTCTCTTCAGCCGGAATCACAAGACCTCCAGAAGTCGCATTACACTTTGGCATTCCCCTCCAGTCTTGTTGAATAGACAGTCTCTCGACTCTTAGCATATACGAAAACAAAATTCACTGAAAAGCTAGTTATTTTAACAACATCGTTCATTGGACATCCAAAGTTACTTTTTAATCACGTTGTAAACACAAGACAGAGAGAGAGATTCACACTAGCAACATTACTTCGGACAAGATCGTCCATGTTCGAGTTTGCTTCGTTCTAGGAAACTTCCTGTTCGCCAGAAGTGGTGATTGCACGAAGAAAGTTGGCGATAAATCTGACTTATCAGTCCACCAAGAATAAATACCAGGCTAGCAGGAGTGGAAACGGACGTCGCCACTTCTACACAGTCTGTTGTTTGGTCACAAAGGCTCTGCCCACTCTGGTTCCAGGTAAATCCCTGCCGGCTGATTTCCAGTTAAGGGTCTGTGACCGTAGGTGGCCTGGTAATTTCTGAGTGCCAACCCTTGCGTAATCAAAGTAAACTGTAAATCTTTACTTCGAACAATTAACATTACTATTTGAGCATTGTGCGAGCAGCATGAATAAGCTGTCTTGTTTCCATACAAAATAACTCCAAGATCGGTTAATGGATGATGATAACAAATCAAATAACGTGAGTGAGTACTCAGTCAAGTAATACAACATGATGTTATCAGAGCAGAGAAATCATTCAGGGTTACTTATGAAGCTTCTGAAAATTTATTGTATACTGATCTAAATGCAAATAAACAGAAAATCACCATTATCACGAAACAAATCCAGGATTGAACGTATTTGTGTTCAGACTTCTTTGCTCACGGTGATGTAATTTATTCCATTAGAGAATGTGGACTATTCCTTCTGAGATATTTTGCTTTTACCTAAATAAGCAGTGGACAAGCCTATTATTTTTACGCATAGAGGACGAGATAACAAGTAGCATCCCTAAATAATTTAACCAATTTTCTAGAAGGCTCTCTTGGTTGGTGCTTGATATTCTTATTTGGCTACGTTTTGCCTGTTATCCGCGGCACTGTCGAGGGGGTGTATTTGTTGAAAGATGTGGCTGGAGCTATATTTTCCACAGCCTCATACGGGACGTGAATGGAGGTGTCCATCAGCGTAGCGTGTCTGGCAGTTTAAAAGCTTTAACATGTTGAATCGGGCAATCTGTGACGTACCGGAGAGGCCTTTTCAGCTGTGATCCCGGGCTTCATGCTGATCGCAGCTCGCGGCTCTCCATTTATTTTGGCCGACCCAAATCCCTCTACCATCCTTCAATATTTTTAATACCTGTCCGTCACGTGTGCTGTTCTGCTACACGCTTCCGGCTTCCACAAACTTAATATGTTTGCAGTTGGAGCACAATAGCAACCGGAAACTTCAAACCAATCCGTTTTAATCAAAGATATAACATTCTCCCCATTATTTGTCCCGGAGAGCCGTACACTAACCTTCCTTTCTTAAAGATCAGCCTTCTAACTACTTGTGATGTTACTTGTAAACGAGTTGATAGCTTAGAACGAAGTCAATTCAGAGAATGACTGAAGAATTTCATAGCGAATTAATTTTACTACTTAATGGAGTGAGGATTAGATAGTTGATACCAATGGCAAAATGGTTTAAGGTAACGAACTTAGTCCTTCACAAGTATCGTGTTAGAAACAAAATAACAAAACAGAAAATAACAAATTTCGCATAGTATATGGACTTTTATTTGGACATTTTCACAAAAGCATATGGCCATTACACTTTTTTTTTTACATTTCATCACTTTTGTCTTGCTTTGGTTTTATATTTAGTCCAAAATCTTACTTCAGAATTTTGTTCATGATATTCAATAACTTCTCAATATCCTCAAACTGTTGTGCTAAGAAGACAATGTCATCAGTAAAACGTAGCATACTGATTTTTTCTCCTTGAACATTTATGCCACATTCAAACCTTTATTTCACTTTCTTTGTTGCTTCTTCTACATACAAGTTGAATATTAATGTGGATAGACTACAACCTTGTCTCATACCTTTTTTTTACAGATGTATGTCTCTTATGATCCTCTACTTTTATTATAGCTACATGATTCTTATAAAGATTGTAAAGTATCTTTCTATCTCAGTATTTTAGATCAGAATTCTTTAAAATTTTGAACATCTTGTCCCACCTAACATTATCAAAAGTTTTTTCTAAATCAACAAACACCATAAAAGTATCTTTGTTTTTCTTTATCCGCCCTTCAAGTATTAATCTTAACGCCAGAACTGCTTCTATTGCACTTTCCATTCTTCTGTATGTTATTCTGGTCAGTAATTTTGAAGCATGTAATGTTAGACTTATAGTGCAATAATTCTTACATCTGTCAGCTTGTGTTTTCTTTGGAAATGTGAAGATTAAAATTTTATTAAAATCAGTGGGAATCTCTCATGTTTCATAACTTTTTCATTTAGGTTTGAGTAAGATTTTTGTTCCTTTTTCTCCTAGGGATTTCAGAAGTTCTGCAGGAATCTCATTAGTTCGAACTGCCTGATTTGATTTCAATTCATTCAAAGCTCTATCAAATTCTGTCTTCAATACAGGATCACCTAAGTCATCAATATCAACATCAACTTATTTTTCTAATGCACTGTTGTTCAAATCATCTCCATCATACAGTTTCTCAATGTACACCTTCCATCGCTTAGCTCTATCTTCTGAATTTAGAAGAGGTTTCCCATCGGCAGCTTTAAGGTTTAATCCTCTTTTCTTCATTTCCCCAAAATTCTGTTTGATCTTCCTAAATATCACATCTACTTTACCTACGACCATTTCCTTTTCTACTTCTTCACACTTTTCTTACAACCATCTTTCTTTTGCTTCTTTGCATTTCCTGTTTATTTGATTTATAAATTGTCTGTATTGCTCTTTTCCTGCTTCATCCTGAGCCTTTTTGTGCCTTCTCCTCTGATCAATAAACTCCAATATTTCTTCTGTGATCCAAGGTTTTCGGGCGGCTTGTTCCCTAAAACCTAATGTCTCTGTACCAGCTTTCATTATTTCAGTCTTTAATGCATTCCATTCGTCCTCAGTTGAGCACTTTTCAGAGTTACTACTCAGAACCAAGTCTACCATTTATGCAAACTCTCCTCTCATGTTAGATTGTTTCAGTTTATTCACTTCACATCTGTTCTTCTTGTATTGCTTCTTTATTGTCTTGAATTTCAGCCTGCACTTCATAACTATCAGATTATGGTCAGTGTCTATGTCGGCTTCTGGGTATGTTTTACAGTCTAGAACTTGTTTCCTGAATCTCTGCTTGACTATCATATAATCTAGCTGATATCTGCCTGTATCTCCTGGACGTGTATATCTTTCTAGCTTGATTCTTAAATAGAGTGTTCGCCGTGACTAGTTTAAATCTTTCACAAATTTCTAACAATCTGCTTCCTCGCTCATTTCTTTCTTCTAAATCAAAACATCCAATAGTATTCTCCTCATTTCCTCCTCCCAATTAAGGATTGCAATCCCGCAGTGTTTTCAGGTCCGCGGGATTTGCACCAATCCTACGATCCCACGTGATGCAGCGGAACTGGCGCCAACAGTTTTTAACACATATATTTAGAATACAGTTATTTAAAGTGTTAATAAATTAAATAATAAACGTCTGTTAATTAAATTAATAAATCAATTGTAATTTTAAATGATAAAAATTAAGCGTTAACAATATTTTAACTTGAAAAATTGTTGTTTTTTTTAGCATGTTTTAGGTATATTTCAAGGTTTTACATTATTGTTTTTAAATCGGAACCAATTATTAAATAAATAATAAAAATTGGAAATATTCAATATTACATCATATTACGTGCCTTACAATACATTGTATCAGTTTAAAAACATTTTAGCGTCATAAACTACAGATTTCACAAACTAAAAACACATTTAACATAGAAAACATAAGTTACACAAGTCGCAGACAGATCTCAACACTACTTCGTTAGAATAAGCTCCTTCCAGCAAGCAGGAGGATCACCACTTCGTCACTGAAGTAGGGACTACACTTCACACCCTGAGAGATTCATTCTCACGACCCTAAGAGGCCGCATTAGTTAGTGACTACGGCTGGTAAATAAAGGTATAGATATAGCCCTGTTACTGCACTCAAAACTACCGCTTCAAGAGGAACGGGGGTTACTCCTAACAATATTAAACAAATTTCTTTAACACTGGGCGCTGTCATGTTTTATCTGTGCTAATGTTTTATTTCTTTTTTTCGCCTTATTTTCATTTGAGTACCGTGTTTAGTGTTTTATAATTCAGATTTGTGTATATGTTTATTATCTTTTCCTTCTGCTAATCATTTCTGGACGTCATAGTTCTCTAAGAATACTAGTGATTGTGTTTAATTGTTGTTTATGATGAGCATTTAGATGTCTGTGTCAATATTTGTTAGCTAGTGGTTGTGTTCTTGCAAATATTCAGTAAATCTAGAGGGTATTTTAGTATTTTTATATGTTTCTTGTACCTTGTTCTGAATTTTCTACATGTTTGACTAATGTATTGAGTTTGACGTCCATCGCATGATAGCATATATATTCCTTAAATGTGGAATTTATTGGTTTGTGTGTTACTTTTATACTTTTCCGTATTTGTTGTCTCTTCTACGCGTTACTTTGGATCCTTGTATTTTTTATACATACGTTTCAAGTTTTATACGTATCTTCGCAGATGTACGTCATTAATTCAAAATGCTGACAACACACTGCCTGAATATACATCACAGTCATTAATACAAAATATTTATATCATGCGCGTACTTGTTTACTCTAGAAGACAATTAAAATTCCCAAGACAAATGATGAATAAGTGCTATCAAGGCAACTGCGTCACCGGGTATGGCCATCATCATCATCAAATTACTAGCACAGTGCATTATTAAAATTCAGCATTTAAATCACGTCAGTCAGTTAAAACGAAAGGATGATCCTAACATACCTCATAGAATTTAATGACTGTTTGTGAGGTGAGAGGCTCTCGAGTTCTTCTCGCTTCCGTCACATTGTTAATCTTCAGAGTGTAATAAATCCTTGGACTCTGTCGTCAGGAGACGTGCAGGGCGCCAATTTAGGGGAGGACTACTGCGACTGTGGGAAAGGCCACCGAAAGCTCTGCTGCGTCATTAACCCCGGTGGTGGGAAACTTAGCCGGTAGCGGATGGTCTGAAGTTTAGTGGAGAGCTGAGTACAGCAACAATGATTCATAAGACAGTTAAAGAGAAGAGGCTTATATGTTATAGATACGTCGTTGCTGTCAGTGATTACGGTATTAGGGCGTGCGATATCAGTAGCGCTCTTCTGTGGGGTGATTCAAAATAACGTGGACAAAATGACATGGTAGATATGTAATATAATAGGGATCAAAAGTCGAATAGGAACAGAGGGTCGCAAACGCTAAGAGGGCGCTAGAGCCACGAGAGGGCGTTGCGATTCAAACACGAGCCACCACGATCACCAGACCTGTCTCCCTTGTTTTTTTTGCTGTGGGGATTTTTAAAAGGACTTTGTATGAAACAACTGTTTGAACCCCGGAAGACTTGGTAGGAAGAATCGTTGCGGCAGCCGGATGTGTTCGAGATACACCTGGTATCTTTGAGAAGGTGCGCCGTTCCATGCAACGGAGATGCCGGGCTTGTCTCGATGCATCTGGCAAAAACTTTGAGCATCTGCTGTAGGCTCAACAGTTGGCTTGCACTAGTCGCATGTGAGTGAGTAATTATCAATAAAAGGTTCTGTAATGGTTTTGTTTCTTCTCTTTGTGTCAGTATTATTTAAGACGCTCTGTAGCGGCTCCGGATCGCAGTTACGACCCACTGTTCTAATGCGATTTTTTATATCTATTGTATGACTGATCTACCACGTCATTTTGTCCACGTTATTTTGAATCACCCTGTAGATGTGATGAATAACGAAAGTAATGATGTGAGAAGCATGATATTCCTGAATGTGGAGAGACTGCCAAAGGAAGGAAGATGAAACAGGATATGAAAGACCTAGTGAGTGGTGATTTGAGACAGTTAATTAAGTGGAGAGATCGTCCAGGACACAGAAGGATGGTGAGAAAACGAACAGACACAGTTAAGGGCTGAACTGGAAAGCTCAGTCCGTTCGACTGTTGTATCATTTTGTTCCTCTGTGCAGTATACGTCCATTGGTCTGCACTGCAGAGTACCGGTGAGATCATACCACCACCATAGTATCTTTGGCTTGACTTTCTCCTCAATCTCCGTATTTCCAAAAGGCCCTGTTTCAAATCTGATTGCGTTCCGTTGATTTTGCTTCAACTTGCTTATCATGTACTTTGACTTTTACATTAAAAGTGACACCTTTTTCGAAATTTTCTCTTGACGATCTTTAAATTGGAGTAAATTGCCTCCGTAGAGTACTTCAAACGAAATAATATTATTTCTCCTCAATTGAAGCAACCAAGGTCCCTTAGTCTAGTCGACGTGCATTGTATGGCAGTTTCGTTTCCCGATCAATCGTGTCCGTTCCCAGCGTCATGCGGGTGGCAGAGGAGATACCGACTGATATTCTTAACGCTTTTGAACTTACTTTGTCTAATGCTGTGGGCCCTGTTGTCCTCCGTAATCTAGGAATGCCGCATAGCATCGAACTTGGAGAAGGGTTCAAGTAAAACGGAAGACTAAGAGTGAGCTGCGCATAGTTCCAAGCTTCACCTGTTGACCGCCTCCCGAAGAGCGAAAGTGTTAATTCCGTCGTGGAGCCACGTGGGGCGTGCCAGCGCACAAGCATCTGCCCCGCCCCCGCACCCCTTCTGGCCACGGCCCCCTCGCAGTCCGATCAATAGCCGCAATATGTGGCTGTCGGTGATTCTGGGAGGGGGGGGGGGCGAGATTAGGGTTCCGCGAGCACCGGTAAACAGGCAGGCGGGGCGTGGGGCGCCAAGTATCGGACAACAAGCGGCCCTTTGACCCTGCGGAGGGCAAACACGTTCCCTGGGGGTTGGTGGCGCCTCGCAGAAAGAAGTGCCCAGTACACACAGCTGCAGCGAGGGTAATGGATTTAACGATCAACTACGTCATTTTTGGGATGGAGGCACACACCGATTTATTTTTCTAAGAAATAAAAGGAACGTTACCAGTTTATGTCAAAATTTTTGTTATTCATTTAATCTCATTCCAAGAACCCCTTAATTCGCGAACAAATTCCTGACAAATATCTAATGAAATTCATATTTTCACACTGAGATCTATCATAAAATAAAATACTGTGATACACAAAAGAAAAAATTTACGTCGCATATTAAAAAAAAAAAAATAAATATCGCTGTAATTACTTTTTAATTTATTTCCGGTAGGCTTAAGCCTTTTTTTTTTTAGATTTTCATCCGATTCATTTGGTGATAACAGAAATTTTTAATATATTTTTATTCGTTCTATTATCACTTCTAATATTTCTTTTGATATTTTTGAGGAGGTAAGACATTCGGTCTTGGTCTTTCACAGGAACCATCCCGACATTTGTCTGGAGAGATTTCGGGACATCATGAAATTATGGATGGCAAGACGGGGATTCCAACCCGTGTCCTCCAGAATGCAAGGCGAGTTTTTTTTTTTTTTTTTACATGTTGCTTTACTCCTCGTCGACTGCTAAGGTCATTAGAGGCGGGATGGGACTGGGGACAAGGAACAGGAAGGAATTCCTTTTTGAAGGAAGCATCTCGGCATTCGCCTGGAGTGATTTGGAGAAACCATGGAAAACCCAAATCTGGATGCCCGGACGGGGATTCGAACCCGCGTCCTCCCGAATGCAAGGCCAGATTGTTACCGTTCTAGGTAGAGTTCTTTCAGAAATACCAACAAAAAGGAAAATGGATAATACTCGGAGAGAAGAGAGCAGTGAAATACTTTTCATGTTCACGAAATTATAAATTGGATGGACTAAGCATTAGGGTAAGAAAAAGTCAATGGCTGAGCAATGTACGATATTACTTTTTAAAATGAGTCAGCCAATAATGCCAAAGCTATTTAATTTGCTTTATTGTATTAGCATCTTTCTAATGATACAATAAAAAAAAGTTGCATTTATGATTTTCAAAAGAACTTCGGCGTACAGAAGTTCAAATACTTTACATAACGTAAGTTGAACATTCTATGATTAAGTCACACATATGGAACCTTCGATTTTTATTCCTGCAACCATAGGAGTATCAAATGCCCGACCAGCTATTTGAGTAACGTACCTTGCCAGTAATCTGTCTGTTTTCTGTTACTATTGAAGTTTAAGCGGCTTTATATATTTTTTATTTTTGATATCTGTGCAGAAATTTATACTAGTCACTCAGTGGTGAGTTTTATCAATAGTAATATACTATGTCATTTAATTAGAAAAATACTCTAATAGGTTTGGTCAGTTAGGAAAGTTTTTTTATATCAATTTTCTTACTATGATTTATTCGGTTTATTCTGCGTTCATAAGGTGAAATGGTTCATTCACGAAAGCAGTTAATTACACAAGCGAATTTTTTTATCAAGGGCATTATTCGTCAGCCGTTAAGTTTTCGATTATTCGAATTCTATTTCAGAGCCCTGCACCCGTTCAGATGAGTATTATGGTGGTTGACATAGCTATGAGCCCGGTGCTGGCGCAGACATTTCCACGAGCGGTGACTGCGTGCTTGACCTGGTGCACAGAGTGGTCAGAACAATCGACAGGCGCCTCTGGGCAAGATGGCGGCCAGCGTACTTGACGTCGATTGCCGTCCACAGAGCTGGCAGCCGAAGAGGCCCGACCTAATATCGCGCGCAGATTTAATTGCTGCCAGATCCATTCACGTGTTAATTGCCTGCCTCCCCAAATCTCTTCACATCAGCAGGGCAGTGGTGTCGAGGGCGAAACAGGGCTGGCACCACTGGAAAGTCCCAGCAGATAATGGAGGACCATTCTCCGGAAACGGGTCGTAGGCCGTAATCTGGCGAGTGCTAACCAACAAAGAACCATATACACTGATATTATAAATGGAAACACTTAAATTGATACTAATTCCTGCTGATATCGCAAACTTTGAATTAAAATTAAATTCAAGTGCGTGTTACTGAAATGATCATCTTGTATAGGCCATTGAAAAAGCATACCCGAAAACTTGAGTGTGACAATAATTGAACAAACTTTCTCTGAAGTAACCTTTCACAAATAAAGAAATTTATTAGTTCTCCATTGAATTTATTATTTGACAGCATAGCAGTGTAATACTCTTAGTTTGCTGGTGATTTGTAGGTAAAGGCTTCTTCCAGTCAAATATTCTTAATTATCTGTGCAAGAAGCAAGTTTTGGCGTTACTATCTACTTAGGTAGTTATTTCTTTGGAAAAAGCACTTTATTCAGGATATAAATTTTCAACAGTAAGTAAAAGAAGTGTGTCATTCACTGTGAATACCCCCATACAGAATTGCAACCTAACTGATTAGCACGAACGTGTGCTGGTATGTCTCTTGCAGCGGGGTTAGCACTATTGCAATATAACAGTATGTTTTTCGCCGTGCCGTTATTAAATGTACTACATTATCTACTGTCACAATACTGTAAAACAAATAGCTGAACCGCAGAATTATGTTACACAAATAATTTTTCAAGTATTGTATCACCTACTAGGAAAAATCATTTTAAAAGTCTAGGAAAATGTTTATCGCTGCACGAAATAAAAAATAAGAAATGGAATTGGAACGAAATTATTAAGTGAGTTCCAAGGCACTAGAATTTCATAAAAGGAAGACTCCTATTATTCATTATATTACTTTTACAGAATGTTGATATTAGCTGTCATGACCTAGTTGAATGTCACCTACTATAATATTCATAAATGTTAGTATTTTAGACAAACGAAGCAGCTAAATTTCATGTAATGTTTTCACAGTCTAAAAGAGGCACTGAGGAAACATTTGAAATAAAGAGGCTGTCTAAGATATGCAGTTTTAAGTCCCTAATTTGCTGTGAAGTATCAAATGTCGTATCAATAAAGTATTTAGTAAAAGAAATTCTATAATATGAACAGGTATCTTTTTTAATAAAATAACTATTACGACTTTCATTAAATATCGTATGTCAAGAGAATAAAAATTTACTTCCCATGTTTTGTAGTTCTCCTGATTCTTCTGGTAAATGAAAATGTTTCTGCTTAAACTGTAAAATTATTTGCGAACAGTATAAAAGCTTATAGCATATGAGATAATAAATGATGGTGAGTCAGATTTGTCAACGACTTAACATTCTTAGAAATATGAATTATAGTTTTTTTCTTCATGTCTTTGCCATGAAGTATTCCTGAAATGAGTAATCTTTATCAAACAAAAGGAATTTTATTTTTTTATTAAATTCGCTTGATAGCTATAGCGAAAGAATCAGATGCTAATTAATAATAATAATAATTCCGTGTGTTCGTGATGACCTGGTGAGAGAGTTGGTTACTCATTCCACCCTTGTTGTAGCCACCTCAAACTAACCCGATAATCCTACCGGGTAGAGGGGACCTACAGTTTATCGTGGAATCCAGATCACGAAAGCGTTCTGCCGTACATCACATTACACAGCAAATTTTACGAAAAGTAAAATTCAGGTTAAGGGCCTTTGAAAATCCCCACCAAGACAGGTGGTCCAACTGGGGATCTTTCAATCACGTCAGACGCCTTAACTACTAAATCACCAGACCACTAGATGCCAACTTATTATATGCCCACTAATTATTTACTGAACACTGATTTTATGTCAGCTCTTCTTCAAATTTTTCAGATCGAACCCTTATCTTAAAATAAAGGTCAAGTTCGTATTTCAGTGAGATGAGCTCACGGATATTTGTATATAAAAAATCATTTTTATCACTGTTAGACTCTGTGCAACACATTATTGGTTGGAATCGACCTTAAGAGATTAAACAATCTTATGCACTCATGACCGGTGAAACTAAGATCTCGTCAGTTCTCCATAAAACCCATTTTTGTTACTTTTAGACTCTGTGCATGCATATTTTCTTTAAAGTCACCTTAACACAGATCAAGATTTGATAAAAATACGAAATAGATCAACCCAGGTCAGCTTTTACCTACATAACTCTGACTGCCTATTTGGAACAATTTCACACACAATACGTGGTCACGAGATTATACCTAGTTATGAGAACCAAAAAATATATCACAGTTGATGACTATGAGTAATGAAATATGAACACTTTTAGTCCTAGCAACGAAATTTTATTATTTGTCTGACAAATTGCTATAAAATACGTTTTTAATAATATCCCTTCAGTTAGTTTTACTAGGCTGAATCTGGAGACCATTACTGTTCGCATAATAGGTAGTAACAATCAAACAATAAATAAGGGGCATGGCATCTAAAATCTCCAAAGCATATATAATTTTAAATTCCTTGCAATAACATTACCAGTAATGTCGTAAAACCCACCTTAATATATTCAGTTAACAATTTCCCGCCTTAAAAGTAACAACGCACGTCTGTATAGTTTTTTCTTTCTGAGCTGCTGATTTATCAATTCGGTCTTATGTGTCAAATAGAGGGAATGTTTCCATACGATCAAATTCAATCATCAAATGATGAAATATCTTGACGTCATGTGCCCAGATATAGAAAATTGACTTTAAGGTAGTGAAGTGTAATCAACACCTACTCTAGACACGAATTTACGACATGTATTAAGAGGGAAGAGGTAGTATTTGCCTTGCTTCATACCTGCGAGCTGTACTAAAACTTCGAGGTAGCTGGTACGTCAAGTGGGATGTCTGAAACTAGGATAGCTCTACCTCCTCATGTGTAATATAATGGCAATTTAAGGCCCTTGAACAAATTGGCGGGTACCAGATATTGGATAACACAATTTATATGAAAGTCTTTAGGTCGGACCTTGAATTCACTTGAGACGCGTATACAGGCTCACTCAATTACTTGGTAGTATTTCAATGTCGATTGAGATTTTAAGTTTAATAATTTTGTGAGTAAAATATACGGATCCTGATTGTATAATACTTGTATCGGCTTAGCAACGTTTCACTTACAGTTAGAAAATATCCTAATACTTTTCACAATAAGTGAAACATACATTTATCTTACTTAAATTACTAAGTAATTCAGGAAAATGTTACTCTAGAAATGAGACAGAATTTGAACGGTTAGAAACAATGTATCTATACTGACGAAAGGTCATTAGGATCTCTTGAGCAAAGTTACAATCCACAAATGAAATTTGACAAACGTCAATGAGCCTTACCTATGTAGTTTGAGTTAAACGAACATGATTCACATACTCCTTTTATGCAGTTACATCAAATTTTAATAATAGTGTTCAACATCAGTGCAAAAAAAATGCTTAAGTATTTTAGAATACGATTTAGTTAGTCGTAAACGATGCGTGATAAGTGTTATTCATTTTTTTTTGTAATTAGTAAATTGTTTTCCATACGCAAACTGTTAACAGAAGCCATTAACATTTGAAAAGACGGACGTCATGCTTAAATTGTACTAAAACAAACAGGTTTAACGCAAAGATTCCCTAAAACCTTCCAATCGAAATTTTGCACCATCTATGATTCATCTTAAAGTGAAAACCCGTAGATTTGTTGTGACGCTTGACTGGGTTTACTACAATGAATTCTCCTTTTGGTAAACGTGGGTCCATTTGTCTCTGGCAGCAGTCCAAGCCACGCAAGTGGCATTCTACTTTGAAGGCAGACGGGGCTTTACATGAAACACCAGCGTAAGCTTTTCTCTTCTCTTCATCGCACGTTTCCCGCTCGTTTCCTCGGCACTGTTCCACGAGTCGTATCGTGGAGCGTGACAGAAATGACTCTATGCACCAAAGAGGTGAAAAAAGAACCGAGGATAACAAGTCTGAACTAGTGGAGCGTAACACCGGTCAGAGAAAGAGAGGAGCTGACAGTGGAGAGAGGAAGGGGGGGGGAGACGGAGCTAAATGAAGGAGGAGGTGGGTCAGCGAAGCCCGAGGGACCTCTGCGGACTAGCGATAAGACAATGAGGGGGAGGCGGCAGGAATGCGAGTCGCCCACGCGACGTGAAATTGAAATGGACCGCGGAACGGCTGCGAGAGGACTGCCAGGCGTTTATCTGCCCCCGCACAACTGACGCGCGACAACTTAGAATGCAATTTTCACTCCAGAATTCCTATTTATCTTTCTTCGTCTCTTAGCTTGCTGCCCGTCTTTCGTTTTGTCTTCGGCACCACTTTCTCCCTTCAGAGTACGCAGGCACATTCGCTTTCTACCCACTCTATTTTTTTTATCACCAAATTATCTCTTATTTTTCTTCTGTCCTCTACTCTGCCTCTTGTTGCAACGATAGTTTGTTTTCGTGTTATCTCTACAGAGAGAGACGGTTTCAGAAATGTGTGAAATGCTATTGCGAAGCTTCCTTAACTAAAGTTAGTTACAACGAATTGAATTTAAACTATTTTAAATGGACCACTATCTCACTGTGAAAACATGATATATTTGTGTCTCAGAGTACGAGAATATATGAATTTTCTCGAGTATGACCTGTGCCAATCAACAACTCTTCCCCGACACCAAAGCTTTGGGAATTAACACATTTTTCCTATTTTTAAAGCAACGAGAAATAACCTAAGATTTCCACAGCATACCATTTTAAGATTGCAATTTAGAACTGTTAATAAAATTTTCATTCGTATTCAGCACTTAAAAACTCTTAGTTTAAAATAAATGAATATAATTTGAACTTTTTAGCATGTTTCAGCGTTGAGTATGGGTATAAAGCAGTGGCTACTAGTAAAACGTTTACGCCATTGATTTACTAATCACGAATGTACTTTAAAGCATGAAGGATAGGATAATTATTGCCTTTAAAAGGTATTGAAACTGTATTAAACAACTTACCACTTTGCTGCGATCCGATTTCAGAAGGCTGTTACTCACCTGTAATAAAAATGGAAAGTAGCAATTAATTTATTATTACAATAAATTTGCTTAAAGTATTTCATAATTTATCTTATTCACTATGAATATATTGCGTTACTTAAATACGCTTTTAAATTTTCTGTAAAATGTATTAAAGTAGATTATTTTCTGTCACAACATTGTAATGTGATGAAATCTAGCTTATAATTATTTTTATTAGATACCCTGTCAACTTTTTAACAAATCCGCTACTACTTATTTCAGTAAGCATATTCGAGGAGCACAAATAACACTATTACGTGTCTGACCGGCCTCGGTAGCGTAGGGCTAGAGTACTGACCCCACGTGCCGAAGGTCGCCGGTTCGAGTCCAGCCGAAGGCATGGGTGTTTAAGTGTTGTGTATCTGTGTGTTTATCAGTGAGAAGCTACAGTATTTAATGGTTGACTGATGCACTGGAAGCTGTGATAATTACATTGAGCTGGCTGTATGGCCTCAGCTACCGAAAGCCATTAAAACAAAAAAAAAACAAAAAACAAAAAAAAAAAAAAAAAAAAAATTCACTATTATCTGTGTGTTTTTTAAAAAATATTCAATTTAGTTATGTCACTTCGCAATTACTAACATCTGCAGTTAAGTTTTATTTGAATAATTATAACATTAATCATCATCTTAATTTCCAGTGCTAGAGCTAGTGGTCTGTCATGATTTCCGTCAAGTTTTTAGTTAATGTTCCGAGGATTACTTTTGTTCTGCTTTTCACCAACCATTTTGTATATTGAAACTGATTTTCCGTACACTAATATGTTCAACTAATTGTGTTGCTTTCACTGTATCTGCTACTGTTTTGTTCTTGATATTATGTAGCATTGTATGTCTAGCAGATATTCTTAGGAACTTCATTCCCACCGCTTAGAGTCACCGCTGATATTGTGCATTTATCGTCCAGGCTTAAGAGCCATAAGTGAGAATCCATCTAGTCTTAATTCTATGTGCCTTAATTCTGGTGCGGCTTTGATTAAATACTTAGTTGATTATAATCACTGTCCTGTTGTAATATAATATTTTGAAATATATGTTCTTTATATATAAATTTGTTATATTGAGATCTTTAAGGATGTTAACCAATTCCAAAATTTTGTTATTCATAACTATTCCGGTTCGGATTTGTTCCTTACCATGAAATGCAATGATGTTTGGTTTCTCTGATGAAATTTAAATGTTGGCTGTCGCAATGAATTGACAAAATTAACATAAAACCAAGGTATTCTAGATGACCATTTTCAGCTCCGAGCTTCTGTCTCAAATGCAGATCTCTCTGTTAAAATGCTTTTCAAGATAACCTAATGGTTTACCTCTTGGAGAACCCATACAAGAAATGCAATGAAATATTACAGTTTTGTGACTCAAATTTAATTAATAAATAAACTACTTTAAATACCACATGAATATTGTATTAATAGTACTGTTTTTTTATGAATAGCTACATAAAGCTATATTAGTGTGCTTATGTATTTATTAAAGAAGAGAAACTCTGTCTAGAGGCCACAATAAGAAATTGTATGTCACCTGTTCTGGAGCCAATAATTATGAGTTTATAGTTCAAAGCTGAAATTAATGAATCGGGTAGTCACTTGTTCTAGAGCCAATAATTATGAGGTTATAGTCAAATCTGAAATTAATTAATTGTTTTTTACATTTTTTTTGTTAAATATAACTTATAATTACTGATGGAGATTTCTTTTGGTTGTTCAGTGAAAGACTGCTTCGGAATGTTTCCCAATGCCAGGCGGATGGGGAATGCTTCTACTTGACTCCCCTGGCGCTTGACCTCTGCGTCCGGAATTAATCTGTTTGCGCGTGCGGCTGTAGATGTTTATTAGGCAGCCGTGCGGCGGTACGGGACACGCCAGCTGCCATGCTGATGAGCTGCTGCCACAGGGGACAGATACAACACGACGCTCAGGCAGGCACAGATAGAGCTGCACCGCGGGTCAGTATACACTGCTCCCTGTATAGGTGTTTACCAATAAGACAGCACCGGAGGCGCGCATCTCATTCCGTCATTAGAAGAGCGAATAATGTTCAATAAGATTTTCTAATTGTATCAATCATCAAATACTGACATTGTTTAATAATAATGAAAGGAAAACCACGTTAATAAGCAAACGAAAAAGGCTAAATATCTCCTTTTGAAGATGATGTTCATTGCTAATACTAGGAACAATCAAGAGAGTGGAAAACAATAAATATATGGTGACTGGATAGAACCCAGCATATCAGAGAAAGAAACTTTGCGTCACGCACGGAGAAAATAGAAATTGTATATCTATTAATATAAGACGTCTACAAGAAAAGATTTATATCCACTAACTACAAACTTAGACAGTCAGCAGGATGCTTTGCATTGAATTGGAAGAGCCTGATTGAGAAGTTTCAAATGAAAGAAGGAAAAATCGTGAGAAAAATCTTTTTCTCATCTTAGGAAACGGTTAGTGTGTTACAACCACGAATTATGCATTCATATGGAAAATATTACAGATATGATTTGGAAAAGAAGGATTTCCTTTTGTAGTCACGTTACACCAATGAGCTCACCAAGACCGACCAACAAAACTTTCTAATATTTAATTGTAAGGGGAGTTAAGGGAGCTTGGTTCACAGAGATAGAAAGTGAAAGTGATCTACAAGAAATAAGGATCGTATGGAAAATCATCCAACAGCTGATTCCAATTTTTTAAATAAAAAACAAACAAACAAACATACAAGGTTTCCAAGAAAATTCAAAATGAAAAACAACTAAGATTCGGTTGAAACAACGAAGGAAGAATACTACAAAAGAATGCGGCAACACTGGGTAAAAGAAGTCCAAAGGAAAAAAAAAAGTTTATAAACGTGTTTCATAGCTGAAAATATAAAAAGAGAAATTGGAGCTGTCTCGTAAGACAGACTAAATATATTTGCATTTTAGGCATACTTTTTCAATAATGCTTCCCTTTATCTGTTCGAAGCACTTTATACCTTAATATTTATATTACAGACATATGTTCAGTAGGAGTGAAGATTCCCAGGATGTGGTAATGAAGTGTTTGAAAACGAGAGGAAAGTTACGTAGCTTGGTAAATTAGCGGTAATTCTGGATCTTTTATTCATAATGTTTCAAATTTATTCCAAACTTTTGCTTACATCCCTTCCGACTATTATCAGAATGGTTCCTTCATTGGACTTTCAGATTTAAGTATCGTTCCTGGTAAATAATAAATTATTACTTGTTATAATCTCGGATTTCTAAAAGTAATACTTCGAGCAGGAATTATACTAAAAGTATAGAATTATTTTGAACATAGAACATTCAAGAAAATTCTTGAAGCTTTGGAAGAAAAATGTATCATATAAATAATTAATATAATTCCAGTTGTTTGACAGAGCAACACGTCGGGAAGACTACAAACCTCATAGTATGGCATAACACGCCTAAGATCCAGCTTCCATTTAATTGCAATCCTTTAAATTGATTACCTTTGTGTCTGAGAGAGATACGCAGAGCTTGATTATAAATTTGTATATTTTTCCTCTGAATTTATATTACTTTAACGGATGAAAAAGGTTTAAATTGGCAGAATGTTTATTGTAATTTGCATAAAAGTAGTGATGTGAATGAAATATCAGTTAAAGGATGGTAATTTGGAATACTGTACCAGTAAATATATATTGAATGAGATAGTTTAATTTTTCAGGTTGATGTTCAAACTGTGATAAAAACTTCATAATGGTTTTTAAATGATTATTTTTTATTATTTCAAGTATTTTGTGTAATTTTTAATTTTTTTCTATCACTGAAAAGTTTAATAACATACTTTTTGGGAAGTATGAACCTCCTAGTGGCAGGGAAAATAAGCAAATTATCATGAATCGTTTGTAACCATAATTTTGCGAGTTGATTCATATCGTCCAATTTATTCCAAGTAGCAAATATCTTGAATTATTAATTATTAATCATTATTATGATATCTAGATTGTTTAGCCCATTGGCAAATTTTTATGTGCATAAGCATTAAAAAACTCGTACAACTGTTTTTAAAAGCCATCGAAGTGAAGTTATAAACAGATTGAATGCTTGAGCGAATGAACCAAGTAGAGGACGTCATGGATATTTCTTATTAACACATTCATACGAAATTAAAACATTTATAATACCGTAAATAATAGTTTCACACTTTTGGTAACGTTGGATAAGCTGCAACAGGATTTTCGGCTTGTGTTGCATAAGTATCTGCCATATCCGAAGGTTTAATTTTACATAAAAATTGTTTTCAGCGAAGTTAAAGCTAATTTATTATTTTCAGAAATTCCCAAAGATTATACGTTTAAATGAAACCAATTCACTAATCACTTCAATATATTATAATCTCATATTTACAGTTTACACTTGAAAATAGTTAACAGTGATCTGCTTCATATGATTTAAATTTTTTTTTCCATACACTATAGAAATAAGAATGATTCCAGATACAGATTAGACCCAGAGTAAAAACTTCAAAAAAAAAAAAAAAAAAATTCATGAAGGACACAGGGATGTATGTATAACATTGTAAATATGGAACACAATATCTCTCGTAAGTTGACATCAGAGAATAACAGAAAGAAGATAATCTTGTGCAATTGGAAGACGTTAGAATTTTAATGAATGGTTACAGTTCCAAGTGCAGATTTTAAGAAAATGTTACTAGATAAAGCAGTTTACGAAATAATCTCAGACAAATAAAAATGATTTGTAATATTCCACGATGAAATTGTTGAATAATAGACCACAGAGGTAGCGAAAATTCAAATTTTGTGAAACAAATAGTTCAAACGTGGATTATAACAAGTAGGTAGAAATAGAGGAGAATAAGACAAGCCGGGAAGATGAGACAGGTTGTATAAAATCAGTCTAGCTCCCTCTAAAAGTAAAATGTTCTGGTATGAGTGTTGAATAGTTAAAAGTACAGCTTCAACGAAAAAAATGAATATTTGTTATTAATTCTCATAGTATTTCATTTTCTTCACTGCTCAAGTCGTGTTACTATTTATATTTCATGAAAATAGCATTCAATAATATCCATCTACCGTCGGAAATAAAGTCCCCCCCCTTTGTTTTTACTGAATTACATTTGTTATTTACATGTTTCTTACGCTTCTCATAGGAACAGCATATGTAATGGTGTCTGTTTCTTTAAAAAAAATATATCGGTGAAATGAGATTTCGATATTTATCGTAAAAACTGTTATATTAATTATTAAGTGAATAGAAAATGAATTTTGTGAAATATTAATTTAAATATTGTGTGTAAATGGCTGAGCTGTATATTGTAAATACAAGAAATGTTCAGCATAATGTAATAGAAAAAAAAAAATATTTCGCACTCTAATCTAGCCTATTTGGAGAACAGTCGCTGAAATACTAATAGGAAATCAATCATCTAAACAGAATTCGCAGAATTTATCAGCTTAAAAGTATCCAAGGATATAATTTTCAAACTCAGAGGTTAAAAATCACTGCTCATATCTTACAAACATTCAAAAACTTGTGTAATTGACCGTAATGATATGCGTTCCTATGGAACTTTTTATAATTTATTTTTAGAAAATATTCATTGCTTCAAGAAATGAAACGAAAACAAGCCTACGCGGCAAGAGCGACGAATGATGTATGTTCTATAAAGCCCACGTGCTGCTTCCAAATTCCACCGGTCATTGACTTTCCGTGGAGGCAGAGGGGCTTGCGCTGTCACTAGCGCCGGACAGGTAGGCAATTTGCTCGCACGGCGGGAAGCAACATATCGCGCGCGTGATCAATACCGCCGGCGACAGTGCCATCTCGTATCGAGCGGCGAGTCAATTGTTTCTGACCGAGGCGAGGCTGGTGTTGCCAGGCGACGCAAACAAGTGCCGAGCGGCCGGCGACTGATTCGATAGCGTGAACGCCAGTCGGCTGGCTCTCCCCGCCTCTTGTTTAAGGTCTCTGGAATGAAAATTTAACTTCAATCCTGGTGACGGAACTGAACGCTGGCATCCACAAGCCGATATGACGCAAGCTCCCAAAATATTCTCTCGGTGAAAACGAGGCGCTGCCTTTTTGTGAGCGAGCTCACGGTGAACGAGGTTTGGCGCAATTTTCTTCCGCACCGTGGTATTACGGATTAAGCATGAGTGGAGAAATTCTGCATATTGACTTGTTTACTGCGAAAGATTTTGCAGGAATAAATACTTTCTACATCTATGATTGGCATTAAGCTTTGAGCGAATTACAGTTTATGTAAGTAATTTTTAAACCAACAATTATGTCAGAACTTAATTAAAACAAACTTATTTTTGCTTTTACAACAACATTCTTAATTATTTCAATTTTGGTATCATGATTGATATGATACCGCATTGTATGGATAATACTATGTTTCATAATACATGCACTATGTTAATACATGAGGGGTGCATTAAAGGATCACAATGAAAGCATGCGAACTGCATGATTGCTCAAACAGATACAAAAAAAAGTGTTAATAAGGTATTGAAGATTGGATGAACTGCTGCGATGTGATCCCGGGACGTACCGTATTAAAACATCATATCGCAAAAAGTTACAAATCATGAAATAAGAGGCACTATCACAAGGAGTATTTCAGGTACTGCGTCGTTTTGATATTACTTGTCTTCGGAACATATGCTTCTTACTACCGATTGCTGTCTTCTTAGCAGTTGTGATTAAGTTAAAATGGAGATGGGACCAGAGATGAAAAATACGTTGAAGTTACTTTACTTCTGTGACGTCCGTTGTTGTCATTTTCGTATACAATCGAAGGAACAGAACAAACAATTGGGCAACTGTTTATTCCGTCAGTGCTGCTATACGTTTTCAGCACTAGAATAAATTGATTCTTTGTGTCACTGATAATAAATGAAAAACGTCACGCTGGTCATCACTAGATTTTGAGTCCATACATCTTCAGAGAAATTTATTGAAACTAGGCTACAGTGCTGAAATGTGACGTTCATGGCGGGAAGTTAGCTGCCACAACGCAAAGCCGAATAATGTGATATTCCTAAGGTTCTTTCACGTGAGTGTTTACCACGGAGTGAAGCCGAAAAGTCAAGAATACATTACAACAGACGAATCAACTATAATTTCAATAGATTTCTTTTTTTTCATCACTGATGGCATTAGGTAATTGCATAACAGCGTTATATTTTGATATTATCAACTATTTTAAAGATGGCTTTCTGGTGCATTGTTTTACTGAAACGTGAATAAAACATCACAAGGTACTCTTCTTATATATTTGAAGAATTTAATCATACTTTTTGATCAGTACTGGAATTCGTATAAACCCAGAAAACATTTTCACTATATTGAGATAATTAGAAATATTTTAGTAACTTCTGGTAAGAACTTCCAAGGTCAGGGATTAATTTTCTATCTGGTTTATGATATATTGCCAATTCGCCATCAGCTCCACATTCATGACTTATAGTACAACCACATCTGTATTGTGTACGCAGAAAAGCCAGAGCAACAATTGATGACTTTTTGCCTTGGCATGTTATGAAGACTGATGGTGTCTTATTACTTCTAGGAACTTTTTTTATAAAATGACATAATCATCAAGAATTATGAAGTAACGACTTCCAAACTTTAGAGAAGTAGTAAATCACACAAATAATTCTATTATTATCAGTAATATAAATGCCTGATTTATATATATCAAGCTTTGACACATTTACTACGTGATTATACGCGACAGTCGTCAAATGTCTGACTGAAGAAACATCTCTTTAAATTGTCCAGTTCAGTATATCACTCTCTTTTTTTTATATACAAAAAGCAACGTAAAAGCTTAGTTTACAAATTCCTACATTTGTGTTAAATCGTGCATCTTTTACGCCCTTGGTAACATTCAATACGGCTGAGCTTTGGAAAATTTCAAGTTGGCTGACGCTTCATCCCCAAAAGGTATTAAGACTCCTTTGCAACGTACGCCAGCACACTTCTAAATCTTTTCAGCTGAAGAGCCGTCCAAAAGTGCGTACCTGTTGCGCCTCACTGTTCTTTATTTCTGTTTAAACCAAGCTTTGAACGATTAAACACGGGCGCAAAAATTTCGTTTTGGTTTGATTTTCGTCCAGAATAAGATATTTCATAAATTAGGGACCCACGTACTACGCAATTTAGACAAATAATTAAAGCAAGATTTTTTTTTTTAACTTTTCTTGATGTGGAAGGCTATTGTCATTACAATGAGAGAGCAGTTGAAATAAAATAACTGAGTGGAACTTTATTGATTGTTGTACGTTTCCATTGCTTTAGGTTAATTTGTTGTTAAATATTGAAATTAAAAAAAATTCCAGTTTATCACAAGGAACGACAATCTCACAACATATGAATTATAGCTGCATTATTCCTTCTTAGAGCGTAAGATCAATATCTAATACACATTGGGAACGGAGGCAAATCTTTTGTTACGCAATATCGAAGTTATTTAGATGTTTCCCACAACCGACTGTGTTTAGTTTACATTATGGTATTTGAACATCTGGCAGAGAAAAAATTGTCTATTGCATTTACATAAAGAAACTGGAAATGTATAATTTTGGAGTTACTATGTTATTTAAGAATAGCTTAAAATCACTAATATTGCGAGATACATTATTTGCCTTTATCTTTCGAGAGAATCGCAAAATACCTACGAAATCTGAAAAGTGTGAGTGATAAAAGATGGTGTCTGTCTAATTTGATGTTTATTAAAAATTCTAAGTGCAAAGTTATACTAAACAACCAACTGAATTCGCTACGGAAACTATGCACCACACTAATACCCAATAAATCAGAGAAAACTTCCAAACTGAAAACAAGTTAACAACACCCCTTTTCCTTATTTCATTTCATTCAAAAGTTACTGAATTTATGCGAGCGAAACATCACCACACTGAAGAATAACCCTAAAAATATTAAGCTTTTTTTTTTTTTTTTTTTTTTTTTTTTGTAGACAGAATACAACAATAATTCTATTTATACTGACCGAGCGTGGTGGGTAAGCGATAACACACTGACCTCGCATTCGGACGTTGGTTCGAATCCCTGTCCGTCCATTCAGATTTAGGATATCCGTGGTTTCCAGAAATAATTCCAGAAGAATTCCGGAATAGTTCTTTCGAAAAGCCAATGCAGAATTCCTTCGCGGTCCTTGCCCCATTTCCACCTCTAATCACCCTGACGAGGCGTAAAGCCATCTCGTCATACCATAAAAGGGACTCTTTTGGAAAACTAAAGTAACGCTAGTGTTTTGTTTGGGCATGCAGATAGGCACGTATCTAATATCGCAAATTACTTTTTGCAGATTGAAACTCACAGCCGAATGTTGTTAAATCACTTTAAAGTCACATAACATTGAAAGAATGGTGTGATATGTAGAGAATTAAAGACGACCTGTGATTGCGCAATTTTCTTTCTATCTGTGTCTTCTGAATTGTTAGAGGCATATGTTTATGGCGTCAAGTGTCTACGGGTTTTAATGAGGACTTGTACAACTGACTGTTAATGATTGTGTACGAGGTGAATTTTCAACCCTGAAATTGTTATCTACTTGTGGACTATGCAGCGTAGAGAACAGAGAGATAATCGGATGCTTTAGAACCTCAGCGAGGTAACAGAAATTTGATGACACTGATGAAAGGAAAGCATATCTTTCAAGAGCAGTGTCATATATCTCAAATTTTAAAACATCACTGGAACGGTGCAACAACTTGGCATTATAAAATTTCGTACTTTTCACGTGCGTCAGTTTGAAATATTGCACGTATTGTTTTTTTTTTTGTTTTTTTTCCTTCGGTGTTTGCGTGTAGCCGTAACTGAAGCGGATAAATAACGAGAAGCAGCCGCGACGAAGGCCCCAGGTTGAAGCCGAAACGCATGCATTAGCAGCAAGAAAAACTCTGCGTTAACCCCGAAAAGAGAAATTAAAAACAATTTTTCAGGTTTGGCATTGACTGCCCTCGCAACTAGATACTATCTGTTCAGCAAACTGATCGTGGTGGTGTAACGGTTAGCGTTCTGGCCTCGCATTTTGGACGACGCCAGTTTGAATCCCCGTCCGGGCATCCAGATTTGCGTTTTCCATGGTTTCCCAAATCAATCCAGGCAAATGCCGGGATGCTTCCTTCAAAAGGCCATGGCCGAATTCCTTCCCATTCTTTGCCCCCCCCCCCCCCAATCCTTTCCCGTCTCTAAAGACCTCGCTGTTAAAAGACATTAAGAAGTTAAAAAAAACAAACTGTTCAGCAAATACTGGTTTCTCGTATGAGTTTTCATTGGGTTTATCAAGAACTTCCTAAACAATGTCTCAGGCTACAGATCAATAACAGCGGAATGCTGATTATCATATTTCTGTGTTTACAGATGGATCTCATTATAACTTTTAAAAAAATCATTAGAAGGTACAGAATAAATTGCTGTGTCATATTGTATGTATGTTTTGTGGGTTGATGTGAAGCGCCGTTGGTTACAAACTGCGACTTCTGCTGTTACAATAGAAAACGCTTTAAAGAGGCTGGTACAAAGAAAGAAGTAGGAACTTATGTTTACTGAAATGTTAGTGATGTTTTACAATATAGTAATCCCCATTAATATATGTTGCAAAGAATTAGCTAACCTACAGCCCAGTCAACTACTTATTATTAAAAGCACCACTAAACTACGTGTACGAGAAATCGCTTCTGCAGAGTTATGTCCAGGTTGCGCTTATCGGATCCTCAATGTTCCCAATCATTCAGTAACAATATACTGTGTATGCTCCCAAAAAAAAAGCGTGGTAAGCAGTGCTCCGACAAACACCACTATAGTTCGACGTCGTTGTTGAGACTTCATAAAGTACTGATTTTCAGACCTGATTTAGTGGCTTTGTCATAAAGCTGTAATGATTTATGTAAAGATTAAACAGCGATCAGCAGAAAAATAGCCTCATCCTGATAGCATAATAATTTAATGTGTTGTGTTTTTCTAAGTCGTTAGTTTATTTTTAACACCTCACAACACAGCCGGTATTCTGTGTACTTATTTTAGCAGATTTTTTTAAAAAAATAAAGTGATGAAACGGAACATTTTGTACAGGAATCCAATTTGTTGCTTCACTGTAAGAATAACAGCAGCGACACATGTGAATGCTGACTCACACGTGGTGCTGTGAATCTGAATTCCGTAAATGTGACGAGCCGTTTGTAAATATTTAAATTCGCCGTTGATAACGGTTATCATTTCGTCAATTCCAGCATATGAAACGCAAGTGCTGACGCAAACAATGCCTCTCCCGTAGCCAAAAATAAACCAACGGCCTTTTGTCGGGCTCTGGTCCCTGCAAAACGCATCTGTATCACACTTATACATATTCAGATCCATTTACATCTCCGAATTGGAAAATTATAAACGGATAGTTTGTAATTTATGAAGTGCAAAGCAGGGGCGCGGAGCAGCGCGGTTCACACCACCGCCGCCCTCCGCTGTTATCGATTGTCGACTGCATCTGGTATCGAATGGCGGCGTTTGATTGATGAAATGACTGGCAACACATGGAATCATATCGCGGCGCAGTGCCCTCTGCGGAACTCTGGCGTGATGTATCGCGGCTGCAAGAGCCGTGGACCGGCGCCCATACATCATCTTAACGTCACGGCAGCACGGCCCGACCGGTAAAACACTTACCACGGCCGGCAGCCCGCGTTGCCCGTGTTTGCCCTTAACGCTGCAACTACTTGCCATCAGTCATAACTACGTCACTCTCGGATACGTATTCGATTTTTCTCATTACTTTCTGAGGAATCAAAGTTTACACATGTCTACAAGTTTTTATAGGTGAAGAACAGTTAAATGTTTGGCTTCATAACAGTGGCCTCGCAGGTTCGATTCTCCGTCTGGGCATCCTGATTTGGGTTTTCCATGGCTTCCCAAACCACTAAATCACTGAAGGCGAATGCCGGGATGTTTCCTTCAAAAGTACAGGGCCGATTTCCATCCCATTCCTTACCTCCAGTTCTTTCCTGCATATAATGACCTCAACTTCGACGAGGTGTAAAGCCATAAGCAACAATAAATAAAATAAAAATAAAAACTTTAAGGTGGTACATGTGAGACAGAAATATTGGAAACGATAGTTGTTCAGATTTGGGGTTTAATTGTGGCCTTTGTTGTTTTTGAAAGCCAGGAAGTTTTCTTCTGTGAACTTTGATTGTGAAACTTTACTCGATGTTTAGATTTTTTGCTTTCATTTGATTCGGGATATTGAATTTTTAAACACCGTAAATAGTAATAAAAACAAAAGAGATTTTCTGTAAGAACGATCTCGACAATGTCTCTGGCCTTCAGTATTAGTCTTCTGTTCACCTGTTCACTGCCACTGCCTATGGTCTAGAAGTAATGTGCCATTTTACTGCCCTTTTTTCAACGTAAAACTCAGAAGTAAATTGTACAATTGGCTGAGGTAAGCTATTACAGTCTCTGATAAAACTCTGGTAAGACGTGTAATAAAAAATACTTGCTTCATTGCTTGGTCCACCATAACGGTGTCTGGCACTAAACAAGCACTTAGATCTTTAGAAATCCCCAATGGTGGAGGGAATCGGTATCATTCGGGACTTTGGTACCCATGTAGTAGAGGCCAGTGTCCACAATCCTTAATTAGCAGGAAATCCTGCATTAAGTCATTAATCTGTTCCCAATGCGCGTTGACCGAGTCCTCTGCGTCAAGTGGGGCTACAAATTTTGAGGACCTCTCGGTGTTACCCCAGTTACATCGCCACTTGACGTTATTGTGAAGAAACAGCTCCTTCAATAGAATTCGCGTATTCGCGTATTCGCCTACAACCGTATACCGGGTACGACACACTATTATCTGTTATTTATATCTATAAAACGAAAACCCGGTATATTGGTCTTATAAAAACTCGGAAACTACGAAGCAGATTTCGATGGGGTATTCACCGTTTTAAAGCTTAGAATGTCAATTCAGTTGTTTGGCATGTCTTATGTTTCAACGTTAAATAACGCAGGACCATTAAATGAAATTCTAAACGTATGATAACAAATCCCAAAGAAGGAATGATTATATATTGCATACTTCGCACGAAACACACAACTACAATGTCTCTGACCGTAGCCTTTAATGAAAGCAATAAGATAACTATACAAAAATAACTTTTTTGCCCACTAAAGAAAACTTGAAGTATTCTTTCCTTTAATTAGGGATATTCAATTTTCAAACGTAATAGATAGCCGTAAAAACAACAGAGATTTTCCTTAAGCACGGTGTCTCTGGCCTTCGCCATTAGTCTTCTGTTTACGATAATATTATTCCGGATTCACTTTTGATATTTGTACAAAAGGCTAATTCTGCGGAGTTAAAGTATCTGACGTTTCGAGCAAAAAGTATATCCATTCACTTCGCAATTGAACCAAATGTGAGTTTCTAACGTAATCTAGCGTTGTTAAGAAATGTAGTAAGGCAATTTTTATCGAAATTAACGAAGCTTGATATATATGAATCTTTTCGGACGAATGAAAATAGTGTACGTGCAAATAAACTTCAACACACACGTGTTTTGGTAGGGGACGGGTGAATCTAGGTTTGTTTTAATTCCGAAAAAAGTTGTCACGAATTTAATGAAACTTTGTACAGCTATTTATCATTGCGCGAATAAAAATAGGGTACGGGTAAATCTGCGCCTACTAATTCCTGCTGCTAGTTACTAATTCCTGCTGCCTCATGCTATAACAAGAACATTCTGGCATTTCAGCCTATCTCCACTAATACCGCCACTACAAAATCAAACGATACGGACACACCTTAACTTATTAAACTCATCGGAACTAATTTCGAGTAGTAGCAATATTTTCTGTATCACGATTCCTCATTAGTTTAGAATAAATTATCACAATTAATTTTATTGTATACCTTCAGTATGAATTCCAGCTGGACTAAAGCACTCGCACTGACACAATTACAGTGTTGCGATGTAAACTTGACCTGTGATATTAACATAAGCTGTGTTAAGGGCTGTAATAAATTCTGGACATTCCGCTGTACAGCTTAAGTTACGAGCACTTTAGTATACATTTTTAAATTACGTTACTTTAATAATTGTCATGATTCTGATGCCATAGTTCATGTGACTGGATGAAGTTCCACGTGTATTCATTATTTACTTCGCTTTTACGACCGCCATATTGCAAAGGTTTTTTAGTGGTTGCTTTAATGTCACGATCTGAAATTGTGGGTCAAGTTTATATCCCAATTGATGAATTCACTAACTTCCAATATAGTGAATGTATTAATACTTTGGTGATAGAACCCTTGATTTTCTAGCGACAATATTGGCGGAATTTGTGGCTTCGTTGAAACACAGCTTGAACGAGAATGACAACTGAAACTTTATTCGTAATTTAAGCTGTTTTCATGAGCGACAGTTTAGTGACATGTATCGCGTTGTAAATAAATTGTATCAAAAGATCAATAATAATAGTTCCCCAGCAGGAACCTAAAAAAATTTAAAGTCGTACTGTCGGTAAGTTCACAACAAGATGTCTTCAGTTACAGACATGAAACAGTGTAACATCTCAGGTATTACATCGTAATTCTGTTCGTAATATATGTGTCACAATATATGCAAAAAATCAAAATTTGAAAAAAAAGTGCGGATTTCCAAGGATCTATATTAACGCAAGTTGTGGTAAGGTTAAAACATACCCTGAACCAAAATGATTACTAATATTACATGGTGCACTGTGGATTTGGGAGTGCAGAAGATGGCTGCTATACCGGATTATGACTATAATGTCGTCAGAATCTGCTCGAAACGTCTACTGCCGTTAAGTGAGTAATGTACGAAACCCTATCTATCGGCGCGCGTTATAGCTTTGTTAGCTTTGTCCCGGCTTGGGGCTACACTTTTCATTGACGAATAAAAGCCAAAGAAGCTTTGTCCATATTTTCAATTAAGAGGAGAAATTTTTCAGCTGGTAGTACTCTGAATAGTAACAAAAACTTTTATATCATAACACACTTTCAAGCGGACGAAGTCCCGGGTAACTGTTAGTTATTAAAGTATAGAAGAGGAAATTTCGCTTATAATAGTAGAAAACCTAAATTGTTTCTAATTCCTTACTCTTTCATGAGGATATTTGTTTTTTATCGTATCGTTTTAAAAATAAATATGCTTTTTAGGATCTGACGAAGTAGAAAAATTTAGACTGATTTTAGGCTCTTGAGAGTTTCGACTTAAATTGGAATGTCCACTGAAAACTGTTTTAAGAGTAACGGATGAGCTGATTTTCTTACAAAATTTCAAGAACTTGACAGCGTTCGCATTTTACTTGTTGGCAGTGCGATGTAAAGATAAAAATTACAAAATAACTGAATAAAGTTATAAATTTTATTTTTCTACTGTCGAATTCTTGAAATAAGTCTACATGAAAAATTAATCTTGTTTGAAACATGGAAGGATAAGCGTACGCACATGTTCAACGATTCTAACATGTTTTTAAATAAACGAGCAATAATGACTAATGCAAATCGTGTAAGTAAAAAGTTTTGGTAATTTTAATTACTAAATATACCTTAAAATCGTTAACGTAACTGTCACAAACGCGAACTGGCAATGAATATCAATAATTTTTTAATAGCAACCACAGCAACGTTTTATTGCAAGAAATGCTTGCAGGAATACTACTATCTCTTCTTAAGCTGGTACTATTAAAGTTTTGTTGGAAAAAATGGGGAATATATTTAGGTTATGTTTGATATTCAATAAAACAAAGCCTACTGATGTGATGAAATTAAAATAACATATGATCGTACAAATTGATATTCATTGGTGAAGTTGTCAGTTTTCTGATAAGAAACCTGCCACAAATAAATCAGACCAAACCACCAATGAGGAAACGAAATTTGAGGTACACAACAGCAACAAAAAGTATACTTTTTTCTGTGAACTTTGGTCTAGATTAAATGCGATGTAGGTTTAATCCCTTCCGCAATGTCTTCAGGTTCACTTTGTAGCAGTCATCAGATCCAGCCTTTTATATATTTTAATCTGGTGGATTAGTACAGAGAGATGAACACTGATTAATTAAAAAATTGATTATTTTTCATATGAATGAATATTGTGATTATAAACAATGATATAAGCCACGGCGTTTTGGGTACAATTTTCAGTTATTTGGAGTGTTTTATGCTGCCCATTTTATGTTCAAATGCATTTAAACAGCTTTAATTTCAATTAAAATATTTACTAATGTTTATGAGTGATTTTGCACAGGTTGGAGTTGTTTTTGTATGATTTTAATTATCGCTGAGATTGTTAACGCTGTAGAAACGTCTGTCAGCACCTTCTATTGTGTTCTGGATGTTTTTCTAGCGCTTATTTAATCTCACGGCAATGTCAAGTAGAAACAGTCACTGTCAGAAAATTTACCTGTTGGTGAGTTTTCAAACAGGAATGTTCGCCGAAGTTTAATCACTGGAGTTTATTTGTAATGTGCTATAGTATCTCTGAACGAAGTTTGATGTATATCCGTGTTTTGTTGTGACGATTTCGACAAAATAAAATACAGCTAGAAAGAAGATGTATCATCCGTCTTTTTATTTCATAGAACCCATAAATCCATTTAGAATTTCTATTAATCATTATCTTTTGGTGGAAGATAAAATCACCTGGAGGCCAGACTACAGTAGCCTGCTAGTAAAATAACTAATTAATTAAGTTGCAATCCGGATTATTTGAAGGTGCCATTTAGCGAGATGCTTATCAACTTCTATAGCCTTGTCAAACAGAAAAAAATAGTGGCTTACGAACTGAAAATTTTCTCCGGCGGAGAACTTACTTCATCCTTTCTGCTGCTAATCACTCTTACGTCAGGTAACTAACGATGCACGTTTCTGAAGCCACCGCTGTGCAGTTCAGTAAACAGCGTAAGCTAAAACCCCATCTAGGCCGGGAGAGCAGACTGTCCACTGTGACCGCAGACGTGGCCCGGGCTGGACTTGGCTGCTGCCCGCAGACCGAACCGCGTCTTTCTGTTTGCTTAAGTAATAGGCCGCCCGCCCCGGGCCGTGGCCCGACCGGCGGACCGGTATAAAGGCTCGCCCGTGAGGCTGCAGCCACTGTGCACCACGGTTCGCCACTTCGTTAACATGGTAAGCAAGCTCGTTACCTCGCGTCCGCCGCACCGACTTTTAATGACCGAATTAACGGCGGTGGCGGCACCGCCCTAAAACCGCCGTTGAACGCCCGACTAACTCCGCCCGAACTCGCACGGCGGAGCCGCCTCTTGTCTGCGGTCGCATCGACACTCGTTTAGCACTGCCGGATCTCCGGTTATCACGAACAGAAGAGAAAAAAACTGTAAATACCGGTGGAGATCTGGTACAAAAGTAATTACAATAATACAATGAGAGATACAAAATAAGGTCCTCATATGTATAGTCTAATTTTCTTTTTAACCAATATATTGATTTACTTTTTAGAACGTCAACACACCTTATACATTTCTTAATAATGTACAAAGCAATTCAACTTTATTGTGTTGTGAATAAAATGTCTAACTTGTAGCAGAGCATTGCCTCTGGAAATCCTACGACTGTGAATCATTTGTTTTTTTTTTTTAATTCGACGTCAGTAGAGGCGGGAAAGGCATTGAGGGCAAGAAACAGAAAGGAATTTGGCCATGATCTTTGAAGGTGCCATCCTGGAATTAACACCATGGAAGACCAAAATCTGGATGACCGGAAGGTGTTTCGAACCCGCATCCTCCAGAATGAAAGGGCGGACAGTTACTGGTCACCCACCATGCTTGGTATCATTTATCACTGTCCAAGGTTGATCTCTGTATTTGGAAGACATTAATAACGAACCATGTTAAGCAACGGGGTTGATGGCATTACGGCAATGACAGCGGCTAAGTTCTTGGCGTCTGAAAATTGTCACAGGGTCAACAACACAAAACAAAATTTTTGCTATATTATATTTACTATGGAAAAGTAATTCGGAGATGTCACTACTAACGCCGAGAATTTGTTTCAGATACTGGTATGTGCATCAATCTTTCACGATCATTCACGGCAGTTCTCATTGAGTATTCGCACAAAAAATTAATTTGTATACGTGATGGGTTTAATTGCAATGTGATTTTCAGCATGTTAACGAAACACAATACTGGATGTATGAATTCTCTAATGGGAAGATTTGAAATCAAATCAGAGGGCTAAACTATACACGAGACTTCTTTAGCTTTTATCGATTTCAGTTATTTCAATTAGCACAGAATAATCATGCGAGCTGACAATTTTTTTATTCTAAATTACTGGATAAATTAACATGATTTGGGAACTTTATAAACTAATTACATAGTTAGTATCCTTGAAATACATAAATATTGTAGTTGTTTTTGTATGACTTTTGTCAGTGAGATTGTTAACGCTGTAGAAACGTCTGTCGGCACATTCTATTGTGTTCTGGATGTTTCTCTAGCGCTTATTTAATCTGACGGCAACGTCGAATAGAAACAGTAACTGTCAGAAAATTTACCGGTTGGTGAGTTTTCAAACAGGAATGTTCGCCGAAGTTTAATCATTGGAGGTTTTTTTTTGTTGTTATGTAATTCTATTTTAAATGAGAGTGAGCTTTGGCCGCCAGATATTCAATAACGATCACCAGTGTGGCCATACTAATTTAGGGTTCCCATGGCTTTTCCGAAATCACTCCTGGTGAAAACTGGAATGGTTCCTTATGTGGGTTTTAGCCGAATGCTTTTCCGTCCTTGCATCCATCCTTTTTTCCGGCTGTATGTAGATAAGACTTATTGATTAAGAAAATATAAAATAAAAAAATTAGGAAATAACTGCTTTCCTGATCAATAGTAAATATTTTTGTCCTATATAAGAAAAATTAGGAATGAGTTATTACCAAATTTTTGATGAATCCTTCGATATAGGTGCAAGATACGTGGAAGGAAATACAATTTTTATTTAATTATTATATAAAATAATTAAATAAAAAATCTGGAATTATAGCTAAGCATATGGAAAGATATAGGAATATGAAATAAAAAGATCTAAACTGTGCAAAACTACACATCAATGTATTTACAGATTAACGCGGAGGTTCTTTAGCCAGTGTGCATCTGTTGGACGAGCTCGTAAAAACCCTTCACAGTCTCCATAAAAATGCATTAAGGTTGCATTATTGTATTATGTGGCTGAGAATTTGTTTAACATCACCACTGTCACATTCCGGTGAGCCCGACATACCAATATTTTGTAGCGCACTTCTAAGCTTATTTCAAAGCTATTTCTCATGCGATTCGGATGGAGACGTAGGCCCCATGGAAGCTATATTCCAAGCAGACGTATCGTATAATACTCAGGAGTCAACTGTTTGAAGATGAATGACACACATTTTTGGTACCACGATTTCTAGAATGAGAACGTTAGTAAACTTTCTGCATCCTCTCTGTCCTATATTGAATTCCTCCATTCATGGAAATTTTGCGGTACGTTACAAAACATAGCGCAGATTGAAATATTGTTTTTTTGTGATTGTTGTATTTTTCCAGGAGTATCATTAGTGTAAAACATACTATTATTTTCTATTGCTAATATTCTGCCATAGGCAGTGTTATTGACTATTGAGTAAAGCTTGATTCGATGCTTTCTTCTTGTGGCTTCCTGGAAGTGTTGTGCGATGGGAATATATAAAAATGACATAAAAAAACACACACACCTTATGTTCATATTAAAAGAAAGATAAGTGAGCTACAAGGAATTTTTTTTTGTTTTTTTTGTTTTTGTTTACCGTCAGACCTTAAATTGTAGTTTCAATTTAACTGTGGACCTGACTACTTATACAACACTGAAACAGGCAGCAATATCACATCCTGATAGGAACCAGAATTCGTCACACATAATGAAAGACCACAGCTGATGTGCGACCTAACTTTCTAAGCACAATCTTCCTCCATACACCACGCGCATTACTTTTCTACCTGCTGCAGCTTTTCAGAAGGTCCGGAACACTGACTGAGATATTTTTGTTTTACTAGACGGTCAGGAACTCCTTGTTTTATATCCGAAGCAACTCCTTCTAATGTAGCTACGTTCTCGAGAACACTAAAAATTTCTAATGGTATATGGGTTAATATCTTTTTCGGAGTGGTCTGGCTATGTTGTAGTGTCTGTCAGATCAATGTCGGAAGTTGGCGTTTGTTTCTCCGCACGCCGGATTATTTTCCCCTTTTTTGTACATTTTTTATAATGTTACATGGCTGATATTTTACAGTTTAGTTTATTTGTTTTTATTGATGCTTATAAAGGTTTTTGTTTTTAAGTGTCTACTCACTAAACGATATCTTACTGAATAAAATGTAATTTGATAAAAAATATAGTTTGTGGTCCTATACCAAGACGCGATTGTAAAGGAAAAAACCATAAAAACATGTCTTCCGTTTAAAAAAACTCCTCAAATAGTTTATTTTAGTGCAGGTTCGTTATTAAGAAAGAATTGAAACTCACAGTCTGATTATTAATTCATACATAACAACAAGTACCCCATACCTCTCCTTTTTTTTATCCACGACTGCAACTTTCGGTGGTACCTTAGCATCACCTTTCTTCCAGCGCTACACCTACCAGCCTATCACAGAAACATTTGATGCGGAATTGAGGGCTGCAAAAGACACACATCGTGAACAAAACTTGTGATCAAACATATTTTATTATTATTATTATTAAGAGAATCGGGATACTCAAGTCATGAAATTTAATTACGTTGCTCATTTTTTGATTAATTTTAACGCAAATTGAGGATTCAATCATATCTAAAAAAAACCTGGAATTCTTAAACTATGATAATAAATTAACCATTTTTCATATTATCATTGCATGACACTGCTTTTATAATAACGTTTATATTGTGATTACATGCGGCTACTCTTATGATAAAACATGCAAATTTTGTAGCCTTTTACTAATTTTAATTGATGGTAAAAATTACAAGGCACGATTGTCCCTGTAATTTCCCTCATGGGCATCATAGAAAATACACAGCATTGTCAATTTGGACAGACCACGAATCGACAGTTAATAAATATTTGTTACCTTATAGGAAATGCTGCAACATTTAAAAAAAAATAATGTAGTAGAATGTTAAAAAAAATAAAGGTGAGTAATCAAAACCCTATTTTCATCATTTGTCTGATAGCAAAGGCCATGAGATTGTGCTTATGCTTCATACCATTTTGAAATTTTTTATTTTCTTGCGAACGGAACCGTGTTTGAACGAACTGCTACGGATATAAAGTGAGGACTCTCTGACCTACTCGTAAAAGAGTTCTTGATCTCAATCGGAGATACCGTCCTCGCCGACCCACTTTGTCAGTTCATGTTTTCATATAATTTCCTCACAGATATAAATAATCTGTTTTCACTTTTTAGGTATTTTAACGAATGTTTGTATTTAAAACCATAACTGCGTTTTTCATAAAGAAATTTCTTGTGATTTCATTAAATTCAATTCGGAAAATTAACAAATATGAAACCCCAATATTAGAATTGGTCCTGACATAAAAATTGTAGTTAAAACATTTTTCGCTTGAAACGTTATTTTAGCAAATGAAATAAAAACAGCCAGTTTTTAATGATTTAATCAGTTCTATCCACGAAAGCACGAATGACTAGTTAAAAATATGTATGATAATAGACAATTCTGGTCTTCTAGTTTTGGATTCGATATTTTTCGGTGCCTAGTTAAGCCATTCTTAATAATAAATTGATTCGGAATCACAGTTAACGCTGTATTAATGAGCCAACGGGTAAGTGTCCTTTAAACGCTAAGTCCTGTAAATCAAAGTTATTGCTCTGGGGCATAACGTTAGAATAATACCGGACAAAATCCATGGTTTTCATTGTCATTAGGATGAATAAAAGTATGTTGTTTGGTATACGAGTCTGGTGACTGAATCGTGAAAATTTGATGGTATCAGCTAATACAGATAAATCAAAAGTTTTAATATCTACATGTGGCGTTGTGTTATTGAAGTAAACAGTAAATTTGTAAATTTATGAACGAATAATACAAGCCATATTTACTAGTACATAGTTTCTGATGTAACTACTTTGTTTCAAATGTAAATTGACTAAAAAAAAAAAACCTTGTGAGTAATATAAACAAAATGTGATTCTTAATATTTCTTAGAATCCTTCGGCTGTTTAGAACACAAAATATTGCAGATTATTATCAAATGTCCTACGCGGTTATAGTTGTTGCTAATGCATGCAGTAATGTTCGCTACTTATTACCCTAGGAAAGAGTTAAATGGAATGCATTAAAATTTTGTGGTAGTTCTTTAAACAAAATAAAAATATTTACTTATAAATTCCAGCTTAATTTTAGAGAATGGTGTTGCCGAGTATCCAAGTGAAATATAAACTAAGCTGTTATTTTTACACCTTCTCCAAACTACATTTCGTGTAACACCTAATAAAGAAGTTGGGTAAAAGTTCTTCAAAGTAAGAAAGAGCAAGATGAGATTTAAAATTTAAAGCGAATGTCATTAGCTCAGACTCTTCCACGCGTGTCGTGAAAGTCTTGCAATAAAATTATCTGGACTAGTATTTTATAGGTTATTTAGGAATAAAGTTGCTAGTTTTGTCAAGTAAATATGGAATTTTACTGTTTAAGGATTTTCTTCGAAAATGTCGCTTTTTATTCAAATCAATAAAGTGAACAGTAATGAAAACAGACACTTCTAATTGTTTTTAAGGAAGTGTAGTATTCTTTCACTGTACACTTACGTTTTTTGACAAACTATTAAGGAAATGTACAGCATTCAAGTTTTTTTTTCCCCCCTCGTTGACGTCGAGGTCGAGGACGAGGTCATTAGTGGCGGGAAAGGATAGAGTACAAGGATCAGGAAGGAATTCGGTCATGACCTTTTGAAGGAAGCAACCCTGCATTCTCCTGTGGTGATTTGGGGAAACCATGGAAAACCCAAATCTGGATGGCCAGACGAGTATTCGAACCGCCGCGCCGTCCTCCCGAATGAGAGGGCAGAGCGTTAACCGCTTACCAACCAACTGAAATATAAGACCTTTCTTAAAAATATTTCTTACCAATTTCTTCACAGCACGAAAATTTAATGCTTCCGCTAAATTAAAGATATTTTTTGTGTCATCTGATAATTGTGTTTGCGGTCAATGTCTCTTGTTCTCTATATCAAACATTGATCTACACATTCTTCCCTCTAAATTACTAACAAACTTAACATCATCACCATCATCACTTGAGGTTTCTTCAGGCAGCCTGCTGTATTCACTTCCGTTTCTCCCGGCATCTCCAATATTTCTGTACACTATTTGTCTGTCTCCAATCCGTTCCCTTGGTCTTTATGTCTCTCCAGGTGTTCGGAAATTGCTAAATTGTTTTATTGATAAAAAGTAATTTATACACTCGTAGGTTAATAGTGTCAGTAGTTGTGTCTCGTAATAAGTATCAGCCACTGATCTAGTTAGCTGGAAGTTAGATTGTAGCATTCCGAATAGTATAAGGGTGAAAACGTGCTTAATCGTAGAGCAGCAATTTAATGTATTATACAATGCTAGGACGACGAAGGTCTCATCTTTTTTTTAATATAAAACGAAAGCTATAAGTAATGTTATCAGTTCTTTTTGATATGACTAGATTGTAAGAAATCAGGAAATTAAGTATCGAACAATATATAACTGGGAAAAATATTAATTACTCCGCTAGTTGTTGGAATAAATAAATCTTGGCAGTTGGTACAGTAAGAGATCTGAATGCTTCCGACGTTAAGCGTGCCTATTTCCCCGTCTTCACATACGTACTGCCGGCGGTAGGAAGGGATGCGGCAGCCAGGGGTTAAGCCACTTTGGAGGGCTTTTTGGTGGTTTGCCAAGCGAATCTCTCTCTCTCTTTCCGTAGCTCGAGGCATCCTGGGGAGAGGCTCGCAGCCCGCAAACAACGACCGGGGGTAGAAGCCAACCCCCCGTTGCCAACTTGCTTCCACCGCAAAAGCGCCAACCACCTCGCTAGGGGAGAGCCACGGTGACATGGAATCTTTACACCTGCCAACAAGTCTGCCAAGATCACAGGAATTGCTATGCAGGCTGAAGCGCGGTGGTTATGGGGCTGTTCGCAAGCTTACATTCAGCTACTAAAATCTGTAGTTTGGAGATTGAAGCCGTTAGCCTGAATCTCATTCCGAGAAACTTCTCGACTGAGATTATAACGCTCTGTAGTGATCAGTAAGTGCGTGTAACGTAGTATGAAGGCTGTGAAGTGTTTTAAAGTCATGTGTGCTCTGCAGCCCGACTGCTGATTTGAGGCTCCCCAAGCGGGTGTATTTAGTCTAGTTACGGACGTAGAACGCCCATTAACACCACTCCGAAGTGTGTTTTAAATATTGTTGTTTTTTAGCGGATCAAAATCTTAAATATAGTAATGTGTAATACATTGTTGTCTTTAACGTATGTATTAGGATGAACGAAGGGAGGGTGTTAAACACGATAGCTACCAGCATATTTAGACCTACTCTTCTGAAAGACGTCATGTGGTCAGTCGAGATTAAATTCCCCTACTGACGCATGGATCAGCATCAGCATTGAATATACCATCTCACTTGGGCACTACGGAGAGGTCTGTGATTTAGCTGCAGGTGTTGTGATAGGTAATTTGACGATAGTGAATTGTGCACCCCCACCTCTCCTATCCTGCAGAACAAGTTGATGGTGAACATTTTTTCCATTGCTGGCCTTGAATCCATCTAACCATGGGAAAGATATCGCCTTAACCGACGAGATTAGGTACCAAAATTTGTGAAATTTTGTTAGTTTTTTTATAAAATATCCGCCTGTGGTCTCGGTTTAAATCTTTTCTGACTTTCTTTGCATTGAAATCTATTAGAAAACATCGCTTTTAAATTAAAACCTAATTTAATTTAAACAAGGGTCACACAAATTACCATGTTTCTATAAATATTGACAAATAAACAGATGAATATCTACTTGATACCAGATAATTACGCCATCTGGTATCTTTTCAGGACTGAATTAAACATTTTAAAAAATCCACATTTATTCCTCATGACTCGAATTGTTTAAAAAAAATTCTCGCAACTACCTCCCTTACAAGAGCACCTACCGATCTAATACTGCAAGCTTCATTAACAGGTAGCAGCTTTGAAGAGGAGCGCTTTATCACCGCCTCTATGACGCAGAGCCTGAATGTCCGATATCAGAGGTAAATAAGTATGGTTTTGACAAGAAACATTACTGTGAACATCTTCAGCAACATTCCCGTGAAAATGCAGCCTTGTAATGACAAAATCGCTGCCATCATTTTTCCATAAGTAAATGGATTGCAGGTACATAGTTTTAATTAAATTTGTGTTATATCAACACTATCAATCTAGTAGTATGTTTAAAATACACAAGTCCGTCAACAAATTTACTAGACAAATTCCCATGACAATCAGTATGATCTAGTAGTACACGAATCATTTTTCCCAGAGCAGATTAAATTTGGGGCGTAATCAGAATATCTAAAGGAAGGTACACTTGACTGACAGAAAACCGGCAATAGTGCTGTTAGTTTCTGTAAGTTTTTATAACCAGTATAAAGTTTACACAAACACTATTGAGAGAGCATGATTAAGTGAAATATAGTGCCGAATCTTTTTATCTCGTTTCCCGGTAAGGAATTAAAGCTTTTCTGTTCAAATATAGTTTGCTATTTATCCATACACCCACGGACGAAGAAATGGATGAAGATACCAAAGAGAAATATAGAGGAGAAAAGGATGCCCGTATAATATGTCAACCTTTTTCGTTCAGAATTGCACTAGACTCGAACCAATAAAAGATATGCGGGTGGCATTTGAACCAGAGGTGTATAAGAGGTCCTTAAAAGAAGAAATGTATTTCTTTACAGCTTAGCACAAATAGGCAAAGAATATAAAAAGTCCAAAGAAACGATTACAGAAGTCCAAAAACCCTGGAATATGGGATTAGTTTCTGAGAACACAGATCTGTATTATATGTTCTCCTACATTCCAAAGTTTTTATAATTGTTATTTACTTCAGCTTCGTCTGGTATACACATATTTTCAGAAATACTGAGAAGAAATAAATAGTTTTATGATTAATCTACTATTTTAAATAGTTATTTGAATTATTAGAAGCGATGTATTAACAAAACTGTTTGTTTCTGCTACCATGTGAAGCCAGGGTTTTATTACTGCTGAACAGCCAACATTATTAAGATCTAGAAAAAAAAACTATCTTAGCAACCAATGTGAGGGATTCTAACCAGAACGTAGAAAACTTTTTTCAAAATGTTAGAAATGAATTAAGGTTGTGTTCTAATCGTGATTAGCACTTAGGTTTAAAACGGATTGAATGAACATGGTTTAAATACAAAACTGGAATTTGTTACTTATATTTCCAATTTTATTTCTATTTCAGAAAAGAAAAATTGTGTGTAACCAGTTCACGTGAACATTTAGTTAATAATTAGAGAAAAAAAACCACATGTTACTGAAGAGAAGAAAACATTCTAACATTCTATGAAAATTAGAAATATTCGGATAGATTAAATAAAATACCTTTACCTTTTTCTCTGGCAGTAAGTTTTTAAGCACAGTACAATGGAAGATACATATCAACAACTAAACTCATTATTAGAAAAATATAGAATATTTTAATTTTTGGTAAACGAGTAGTAAAAGTTATTAACACAATAGCGTAAATGAAGCTGAAATAATTCAATATACAGTTGGAATCAACAACTGAATTAGAATTTCATCAGTTTTTAGTAATAATACACAATTTAAAATTGGGCTAATAGAAAATTATACATCAAATATCACTTCGAATGAAATAAAAAGAGTTACATTTACAATCCTTGGATTGGAAAAAGTAATCTTTTTTATATTGACTGAGACGGTTTGTTACGTTAACGGATGGCCACGCTCTTCCTCACCTATTTGAATAAAAAATATGTTCAACTGTCAATAATCTTATGTTTTAGGCTTGATTCTTCTTCATAGCCTATTCCACAGTAGCCAGCAGTGTGAGCCGAAAATTGCAAATAGATCCTAATGTTAAACTCGCTCTTGAGATTACTGGACAAGAAGATCCGGGAATAACGGATTTTATCGCCTGAACGCTTGCAGAATGGGATGAAAGATAGATTAAGACAATAAAAACGCACTGAACTAGATCATTTCAGGGAGACATTTCAGTAACTTATCGTCATAAAAAGGCGATAAAGTCTCCGCGTGCGGATATTGCACCATCACGAGGGATAAAATTAAGCTCCATTAATGTGAGGTCCTCATCTTCCCTCTCAAGTTGATGCAGGAACAGAAAATATCGACTGCTGCATTTGTCTTCAGACACTGATGCTTATTCAATACCTTCGTCGCGTCGAATGAATTTCAGACTCTGAATAACGTAGATCGACTGCATTGACTTACATTTTCAGAAAAATATTACATCAAAAGAAAATATTCTATCCTTTACGACTGTTCATAGACAGTGTGATTAAAAATTATAAATACACTACAATTCTAAACTCTGTCATGATAATGTTTATTCTAAAAATATTTTAACTAACAAAAACAAATGTGATGAATTGAAAGGTTTTGTGGAATCTTTTTTCCTAGTGCACGAAAAAGAAAAATACTGGGGAGCCGGGGGGGGGGGGGAGGGGGGAATTCCTTCATTGCCAACGGCAGGAATCTTTAACGTATTCGTCTGGGATGATTTCATTAAAACTGAAAGAAGGCTGGCCAGAAGGGCATTCGAAGAATAAAACGTTATCTAACAAGAAGGGTGTAGTTATCTGATAGTAAGAGTTATATTAATCTTCTTTTCTACACGGCGTTTCCAATAGATTATGCTAACTTACATCCCTATTTTATTTTATCAATGCTTCTCCATAGATTTCTCTTCAATTTCAAACTAAGATTACGACGATTATAACGTCTTTACGTAGCCTATTATTTTTATGACATAACTAAAATAAGCAGACATTTGTAGAATTTCAGACATCGGAACTAAATAAACACGCGAATCATTATAATGAAATATCGTAAAAATTATCCGTCTTTAGTAACATCCCTAGGTTGTAACGGGAAAATTAGTTTTTCTTCCCGAAATACCTTTTGAACTGAGTGTAACATTATTAGAAAGGCCCAACCGGTACTTTTCAAGCTATTTCATTAAAAGAAGTATACTAAACACCATCAAAGACATTACATTTAATTAAGTTTACATTTTACGTAACATGAATTTACAAAGCCAAAACATTGGTGTAACTGGCTGAAAGACTATTGGTTAGTTATAAATGTTTGATACTTATGCTAATACTTTTCAGTAGCGCAGTAGAGTAAAAAGTAATCAAACGATCAAGCATTTCAATAATAATACGCAGTTCATATTATCAGGAAGCCAAATACATATCATCAATTTCCCTAACCAGATGAAGAGGCAACAATACTTGTGCATAAACTGGAAACTTTTATTCCGAATAGAAAGTATACAGTTTGATACTATTTTTTTTTTTTTTTAGTAAGTAATAGTGTTAAATCACACATTACATTACTCGTTATATTTCCAGAAGCGTTTATGAGAGCAGTAAATTATAGTAAGACAAAGCGTTTTCCTAATAAAATGTGAAGCTATATTTCAGTATCAGTTTCTGGCCTCCATTTATATTTTTTTAACCACCTGACAACTTATCCTGCATAATGAAGATAGTGTCAAAAACAATTAAACTGACTATATCACTACGCCTTTATTACAAAATGCAGAGGTTGTACCGATTCATGAATGAAGCAACTGTGAAGTTATAGATACTCAACAAGGAAAAAACTTTTTTGATGATCATATGTTCCATATTGTATAACTTCTTCAGCAATAAGTTTGAACTGAGAATCACTTGTCTTTATTTATTTTATTAATTTTAAATTGCAATGGAGCTAACGGTTAGGTAGCAATCCCCTTGTCATCTAATACCCGTTCTTATATTTACTTATTTTCTTATATATATATATATTTGAGTATAACAATGAACATTTATTCAAGTCCTTCTCAATTAAAGTAACGTTTCGATTTCTCAGAACAACGCGAAGTCCCATACTGACTACCTGTGCCTCCAACTGATTGAAAGGGTTGTTTTGGGTGAGTTATTTAAAATTTGAAATATAACACAATGAGTTTTTCTCTCAACTTTATGATATAATACATCGATACACTCTGTGGTTTAAAGACTAGTGTTTAGCATATAAGAATATCATATGTGGAGCGAGAAGATTTTTGTTTCTCTTGGAAAGAGATGTTTTCATGTTAAGTCCTAAGTATCCAGGTAATGACCATTCAGTTATAAGATTTCTGACTTTTGTTTAAGAAACGCCGTAGTTTAGAATTAGGAGCCGAGTTTTTCAGGCTAGTTAGCTTCATCAGAGAGTGTCAGAAACGAACCATTCACCACACATCCATGTCAAGGGCTCAGTAGAACTCTTGTAGAGGGATCAGTCCACTCGTCGACTTCAGGTTAAGTTAGTTCATTACGCACATATTATTAGAATTGTAGATTTTTACAAATTTAATCATTATTTATTTTCGTAAATACTGAATTGAATGAGAAACACATCTATAGCTATTAGCCGTAAATTCCCCGCTACAGCGCAGCAATCCGTTTGCAAACCAGGATGGCCAACTGCTGCCGGACAAGTTGTCTGCTGAGAACAAGCCCTTTTGCCGGCTAGTGCTAGGGCGTTATTCCTTCAATTTGGAGATGTAATCTGCCGAGATTTATGCCCGAGCTGGCTGTCTGGGAAACTGAGCCCGCCGTAATCCTCGCCCATATAGACCATCAATTACAACTGAGCTCAGACTAGCAGCGGCGAATGCACAAACGGTTGCTGTCCATCGTCTTCTGCTGTGAAAGAAAGGGGTCATAGTGACACCAAGTATAAAAACTTCCAATTACGATTAATTTTTTCAATCACCTTCAAAGTTCTCTTCTTGAGATACACTTTTTTATGAATTGAACCAGTTTACACGTAAGGAGAACAACTACAGGATGTCACAATAATTGCTGCATAAGCGTGAGGTGCAAATCTTAACTCATAAAATGAGACTTACAAGTAGAAAAAAAGTAATCATTTGTACAGAGATAATAGTTACTCTGACGTCAAATGCGATTGACTCGATTCAACCTAATCGTTTTTATTGTTGTATTCACTTGACTGAGGTTATTCGATGGGGGACATAATTGCATTGATAAAACCGCAAAAGTTTGAATATAATTCTGGGTTTATTATAAGTTAATTATTAATATTATTACAATTATATGCAATCGAAGATATAACCCACTGGCAGTTTCCCTATATAACTTTTTTTCCGCTGTCTATAGTATGTTGTGCGTCACAACTTCTTTATAAATTATTCCAGTCCTGATTTTTATCATTCGCGTATTCCTAAAATTAACTGCAAATACCTATGACTGTTTTAACCAGCTTTCTTTCTGCAAATGACTCTGAACGTCGCTCCCTTATTATAAATGTTTGTGATTGGATCCTATGACAATATCTACAACCACTATAGCTGCAGTCCTTCGCATCTCCTCCAATTCCATTACCAGCTCACCATAATGATGAAAATATGGTTTTGTTGTTCATCCTTCACTTGTTTATTTCTCCACCGCATGCGGTACTTTAAAACCTGTAACTACCATATTCATGCTGTGCTCTGTTAAAATGAACATATTATCGGATATTTACATTTTATTCCGTCCGAGAGCGACACCCTTTTGTCTGTGTAGTTATATATATATAAAAACTTGTATTAGTTTTATACAACTCTGCCGCCATATATCAACCATCCAGTTTATGGATCCTTTTTTAAATATTCCGTAATAATGAAGACAGTTGATGGTCTATTCGCCTATCCCGTATTCATTTCACAAACAGGATAACGAAATCAACATGCACTTGGAAAAATTCATTTTCAGCTGGCTAAAATTCAGAATAAGCTGTTAAAATTACGTCATAGATGGCCATGAAGCTTAGTTACATGAAGTTTTAAATGGTCAGTAATGATTCTGGGTACCTATTCTTGCTATCAATAGTTAAAGTCAAATTAGCATTTTATCAATGTCGTTACCACGGCTTCCACAAGGGATATTTCAGTAAATTCGCTGCTGGCAATCTACATGCATCAACAGGTCAATTACAGTGACTTGGTGGAGTTCTTGTCTGGTTGAATGTAACGATACAGCGATCTCGTCGATTCTGTGGAGTTGGAAGGCGAGCCGAGCATGTCGATGGTGATCGTCTGGCTCATAGAGGATCCAGTCAGATTGAAAGAACACCTGCGAAAACGTTTCCACCTGGAACTCAATGATGACCCGACCAAACAAACACCACTCAGAGACAATTGCTTCGATCGATCCTGATGTAAATAAATTCACCTAATTTATCATAATCTAACATTCAACAAGGTGTCTTCGTAAGCTACATAATTCAATACATTAAATTCATTCATTTTGTTAGGTTTGTAATAATTTTATTCTTAAAAAAAATACTTCAACGCTGTATACGTGCATCCAAAAGGTTTCACGCAAAAGAGCTACTGTATTATTGCTAATACAGTGCATCCTGATTTGCTTGATGTGATTCTGTATGTAACAAACGAAGAATAAAGAAAGTGACAGGAGTCCAAGAGTCGAGAGGGAGTATGACCGTTAATGTGAGAAAATGAAAGCGTATTGTCGGCAAGAAAAAAGTATTTTCTGAACAATACAGTAGATACGAAAGCGTCTTTTTGTTAGATTATAATACTTTCAATTTTTACAAATATGTAAATGATATGTTGCCAAAATTTAATAGTTGAAATTTTGGGTGTAACCAGCTATGTAAGAAGAATAGTATGAGAAAGTCACTTTTTTTTGTAACTTATGGCTTTACGCCTCGTCGAGAAGGTCACGTTCGTAAGTGCTGTTGAATGCAGTTACGGGAAGTCGACACATAGATTGACTCATGATGTCCAGTGTACATGATTATGTAGATCGAATTAAAGGTAAATATATTAGTTAAAGTCATTTTGCGTATAGTAACCCTAGCTCACGATGCAGACTAAATAAAAACAGAAACACTCCTAGCTTAAATACAGTATTCCAGTTACAGAGAGTCACTAAAGGGATTTATCGGAAATCAGTCACAAGGTGATTACAGCAAAGAGAACACGATTAATAAGAAACGGAAAGGGAATTTCCTGTGGCATTTTGAAGGAATCATTCCGTTAAATGCCAATTGTTAATTTTGGCAGAACTATTGGCGTTAACTATAGCTGAACAGAAATAAATAGGGTGTTTAAGTAAGCTGTGCAGATGTCACGTTTGCTGTTCTTAGAATCCATTACAGTGGTTGAATAAAGGCGTAAAGATTGGATAATTTTAGAAGGAAACAAGTGAGCGGTTTCAACAGGGTTTGTGAAATATGTGGCAAAGTAGACAATAAAACAAAATAAATTAAATACGTGCGAACTAATAATAACAAAATAGATGAAAAATAGCAGGACCTTTAGCAGAATTTTGTGAAGTCAGTTTCTTATTGTAAGGAAAAATTAATTTCAGAAAATTATATACAAATAACGATATCATCATATGCCTTCAGAATAAAATGAATTTATAAAACTAACATCATGTATATTTCTGATCTATGGTAGTTTAATATTTTCTTCGCAGATTTAAGAGCTTCTTTTACCTGTAATGAAAAAAATAGTACAGTTACATGTTACTGGAGTGTTGTTTGTAGATTTAATGTAATTATTTCAAACACGACGTCCTTTTTTGGAAGACATTTTTGCGTTAAAATATTTATATAGGAATTGTTAAAAATGAACTAAACAAGCTTACATGCTGATGGATAAACAGCAATTAGAGGAAAATACTATAGGTTAGGTATTTGTGCATTGCATTTGGCGTGATTTATCAGCGCGATATATTTATGCCAACGCGAGTAAGAGTAGATTCAACGAGCTTATTAAAAGAGAAGCTGCAATACCCAACAAAAGTACTGAATATAACATGAGGATCATTAAAACGTTATTATTTAGTTTCTTCAGGCAGCTCTTCAAAGAAGAGTACTTGTTTCTACAAAATTACACGTCATGAATGATGTTGGGATGAAACACGCCTCTGTGAATCAACTCCAATCCCAGCCTGACATTTACGAAAGTTTTGCGATGAACGCTTCTCTCAATTAGCTAAGAGCGTAGCAAGTCTTAGCGATGCTCCAGGGCTCAAGCATTTGCCGTCTGGTGCTGACAAAACCTATCTAATTAGCCTCGCCAGGAGGCAAGCGGCTTCTAACAATCTCGTCCGCTCCTCTTCACCGCTCCCTCGCTCACCTTACCAGACCCAAACCGTCCACAGAAATTCTTCCATGACGAAAACATCAATTGCAGTAAAAATCTTTCATCGCGCATCTGTACAAACAGTACTTCTTGCAGTCATGTATCGCGATCAAATAATCTTAGAGATTATACGTGTCTTGAGGACGCATCTACATTTAAAAACTCACACACAAAAAGAGCCACTAAATGTCAGTGTTTCTTTACAGAGTTACTAAAAAATTGGATTGGCCGTTAACAAAAGCACACAAACAAAAATAAGAAATAGACATGTACTAGACGAGTAACTACATGAACAGTAATATATAAAGTTCGCTACCTGTAAAAATTTGTACAGCAGCGCTCAACTAAGTGCATGTTAAGTACATGTCCATACTACAAAATGATGGAAGATACTATGATATTTAAAGTTCATAATACATCTATGGCACCAAGATGCCAAATTCCACTGTAAAATTATTACGTAGTTTCGAAATACACTCTTGATCTCAACGCTAGCTGGAAGCTTTTCTGGTACATTCCTCAGTAACTGAACTCTCAAATTGAGAGGACCTTCTAAATGTTGTAGAGTGAAAACTGTATTACGATTTCTGAGAGAGCGGTAACGCTCTGGCCTGGCATTCTGGAGGAACGGGTTCAAATCACCATGCGGTCAGTAAGATTTCCGTTATCCATCTTTTCCCAAAATCGATCCAGGAAATGTGGGATGGCTCCTTCAAAACGCCATGGAAATTTTTTTGTACAGTCTAAATTAGTAGTTAGGAGGGTGTGTCATATTTTTACAAAACTATCTGAACTGTGATGCACAAGGCAACAGAATATTTGAGATACACACATCGCTGAGTGAAGAGACTAGTAATAAAACAGAGTAGAACTGGGAGATTGTTGTTCTTTATTTATCAGCAAGTAAACTAAAACCAAAATGCAGTTAAATAATATTTACAACAAATAATTTTGCAAGACCCAGAGCACATTGATCTTAATCGCCTTTTTTAGGTAGAAACCTAGTGAAGCAACCCTTAAAAACGCGGAACGATAGCTTTTAGGAAATGTTAGGCCACAGATAGTTGTACGAAGGTTTTGATTGGTTTGCTTGATTCGAAAATAGATTAAATCATGGCCATAACATTATTAACAAACTTTCTTCTTTGTTGTAGTTACTTCTCACATCCTGACTAAACGAACGAAGATATTAAAAACAAACTTAATGAGGTAACGGGTACAGAATAGTATTTAAAGCCAAAATTGTGTCTAAAGATGAAAACTTCGGACTTGTATAATGTACTTAAAAAAGAAATCAGCATTAAAGTTTAGATTATTGCGCAGAAAAATCATAAAATGGATTCGTATTAGGAAAGAAAAATCTACAAAATAACTAAATCTTTGGCTTTACATTTGAGAAGTCTCAAGTTCTGGTTAAGTTGCTCGTTAACAGATCTCTGTTACCATTGGTTAATCAAACCGTTCTCGTAGCAGTGCTCTAATCGGCCACAGAAGTAACACATTTTTTTTTTAATTTCTAATGATTAGTTCCAAAATTTTCAAATTTGGCTGTCTATACAGACATAAAAGTATTTTTCTGGTTTAATCAAAATTAAAAAAACTCCAAGTGTTCAAAGGAGAATGAATAAAGAAAACCCGTAGCGTGATAAACAACTAGTAATAGACGTGCGTAGACTAAGGAATCAAGAACGGCAGGTAGTATAAGCGAGTATGAAATTTGGGTGAAAGAATACTGTACTCTTTAAGGACAGTTCTGTGTACCATCTTTAAATACAGCGATAAAATTGAAGACTGCAAAGATATCCATTAATCATCTTACTATTGGTATCTACCTCTTTTGCCATTACCGTCTCCCTTCTGTCGGCAACAATTGCGTGACAGGTAATTAATATCAGGTTCAACAGTTTGCCTGTGTTTGTGTGCAAGGTACAGGTGTTCCCAATCTCTTGGAATAGTTCAGTGAGCCGGTGTTGTCTGTGAAACGTTAGTCTATATCACTCACAAAAAATTTCTTAAAATGATTTCATAATGAACAATTATTGTTTTAATTTTAACGTTGATGTAAAGAAACTGCGATTAGAAATACTGTACAGTAGTGTCACCAGCGTCTTTTTGTAGTGAAAGAGATTCAAGCATTTAAATCACCCCAGAATATCTGAAATCAAAAATTTAATTAGAATATTTGAATTATATGATCTTAGTTTAAGTTTCTAATGAATATGTTAACAAATTTCTTGTAAATATATAAGGTAAGTTTTAAAGTCAACAAATGATATTTAAAAATAACTAAATAATGAGTGAATTAAAATATTTAAAGTGGATTAAACTCGGGCAGTGGTTCAATTAATAAAGCTACGCTTAGCAAAATGATTACAAAGACTGCAAAATACCCGGTATCTAACAAGCATGAAGTAATTTTAAAATTGAGCGTTCTGTATGTAAAATAAAATTTAAAAACTATTAAAACGTCATAATAAAATAGATACGTATATACATTTGCTAGATAATTTATTAATTTTTTGTTTAGCTACTTCGATTTGTAGCTTGTAAGTAATGAGAACGAATTCAAATACATAGCTGAACTTTATAAATTATCAGGAACAAAATAGTTACAAATAAAATCACCAAAATCAAATAGAAGAAATTGTGTTTGATTGATGTCTTAATCAATATGTTTAATTTTTTTTTTTTTTGCTTATCGCTTTACGCCTAATCGACGCCGAGATCATTACATGCGAGAAAGGACGATGGCTAGGAACGGGAAGGAATTCGGCCGTGGCCTTTTGAAGGTAGCATCCGACATTCAACTGAAGTGGTTTGGGGAAGTTTCATTTCTCATGCTTAGAAGCCAGTTTTATAATGAAATGACATAAACTGATAGAAGTAATTGTTGTTACTCTCATACTCTGCTGTAGTGTAGTTTAGACAGTTACACAGATTTTTTTTTTTTTTTTTCCTTGAGGAATAACCATTGCAGTTTTAAATGGTATTTTCACATCCCAACCTTTACCTTAATTCTAGTTAGATGGTTTTTATTAATCATCTGGCTGACGCAAATACAAGCTACACAAACAGAATCAAATGAAAAACGTTATCGTAAAATTTTAGCCGTTTAACAACTTGTAACAGCTAATACACTCTTTACTAGAGAGTGTGTTCAATGATACTGGAGGTGTAATATGTTTAGTGGCGAACTATTAGGAGACAATGTTGCAGTATAAAGTTTATTGTAAAAAACCAACGACGTAAAATTCTGTCTTCATTTCGCTCAGCAACCATGTGGCATTTCATTAAAAACAAATGTACAAAAAAGCACAACCAACACATTATCAAACCTACAGTGCTCACAGCTCCACCGTAATTAAACCTTTTTTAATTATAAATTATGGAGGCTTTGAAGCTTAACATTTACAACACAAATACGCTTTATGCTCTCGAAATATATGTTAATTAGTAGCAGCATTTGCTGAACAAATATTCCGAATGCAATTAATTCGAGAGCCTATTTTATGAGAAAGAAATGACTTTCAGTGTATTGACCAGAACCCTTTGAAATGAAATCACAGTGAAAATATAAACATTGGTCTCAAAAGCAGCAATATTACCCGACGTGAGTTACCAGGGTTAATTTGTAAATGAAACTAGTGAAAAAGAATTAGTCAAAACCAATCAAATATTGCTTGTTGTTTTGTGAATCTGATATAATCGCTCGTCTCTTAATAAAAGTAGTGTTGTTTATTTCTAACAATGCTTAACTAATCAGTTATTTATGTCTGTTATTATTAGCTTTAGACATACATATCTGCCTACCTCTTTATTTGATTTACATTCAGTTATCAGCGTTTCAATGAACCATTAGAATTAACTCAGTCTTGAAGAGATAGCTTTCTGTGGCATGGAGTTCACATTCCGCAAAGAATCAGTAAAAATTGATCACAAATAAATTAAAAAGAAGAAAGGAGCTACATCCCGATTCCTTAAACTGTGCCAAAACCGAAAATTAACTTATTAACTGAAGAAGGTATGCGATCTCTTAATCTAAATATTTTGTTTCTTGGAATCTCCCTTCTTGTGTTAACACTCCTATATTATGTTTTAATTACATAAATCTTATTTCATAACAATATGTAACGATAGATTATCTGAAATTTTGGCTATTATAAAGAAAAAGTAATACATCTTGCTGCCTTTAAACACACTCGTCAACAGATAAAAATGTGCTCAAAGGAACGACTTCTTGACGTGATATTCAGGGTGTCCAGAAATGAAATGATAAGCTCACATCATGTCCTGCTAAATGACAAAATTTTATTTTAGTAAATGTCTCGCCATTTTCGAGATATTGAATTTTAATTTTTTTTTGAAATATGTGACTTTGTTCAGTTTTATACCATATCATTTCTACAAAGACTTTTTGAACTCCGTGGTTTTTTTTTTAATTTACTTAAGGATGTTTGAGTCATCTGAAACAATGTTCTTTTTTAAGAAATAAAGAACATTTACTCACATGATTCAAATATCTTTGAGTAAACTGAAAAAGCAGGATACAAATTCTTAATTTGTAAAAATGGCATGGAATAAACTGAACAAGTCACATGTTTTGAAAAAAAAAATAAGAAGATTAATATCTCGAAAATGGTGAATTTTACGAAAGTAAAATTTTGTCGTATATTAGGAAATGTGTGACCTATATACGGTTGCAGGATTATCGTTTCACTCCTACACACCATGTATAACAGATTCATGTAAACGAATAATGAAAGCAGCATAAGAGATGGCAATTTGAAGTTACATACAATGCAAGTTAGATACGTAAAAAAAAAAAAAAATCTACTGAGCAGAAATGTTACGAGTTAAAGACAAAATGAAAAGTTATTTATATTCACCATACTGGTGTATTAAATATATGTTATGGTTTTATTAAGAAAGGATCTGATATAATGAGTTATAGGAGGAAATATGACGTCTGAACGTGCGCTATTTTTCTTTCAGAAAGGGGAATATCGAATTGGAATAACCTACGAATATCATCTCTATTATCAATTTTGATAATTTCTGCTTAAATATACATGACTGCCCATTTAATGAAGATCATTGCTTCAAATTTCATACTTTCTGCTCTACTTGTGTACCGTAAGATGTAGCTAGAATATTGCTCTTATTGTGGCTGCAGTATCCAAACATTCTAAGAAACGATCTTGAGTGACGGTTTAATAACCTTATTTCTCATATTTTACGTCGCATTTTACGTGTATACAAAAATGATTTCTTTGATAGTAGGAAAATGTTAACTAACGCCACGTCTCACTTGATTATATGGTTTATGTGGAAGGAACTGAAAAATACTTAGAACTGAATATGAAGTAAGTGAGTATGAAGTGAATATAAATATAAATGTGCAATCAAATGAACAGAATTCTCTATATTACGAGAGTTGAGTACAAGATATCTCAAAATCTTTAATCATCACGTAAAAAAAAAAAGATGTACAGTATAATCAATTATCATCTATTAAAAGTTTATATATATATATAATTGTATATAAAAAGTAAGCGATTAATTCAGTTTCCATCAGTATTGGCTCAAAGTATAAACAACTTTTTCATCAAGGAGTGGTGAGATCTGTTTGATAAAAAGTAAATTCATACTAAAAATGTTGTATCTAACTACGATTTAAATACAATCGATAGGCATTCGGTTTGTCGTTACGCGATTAACTACATTTTCCGCTTGAAAATTAATCCTATGTATTTTTGTGTTTTGAACGCATTCATTGTAACACAAGTGAATTTGTGGAAATTTATGTGTACGAGCAAATACGTTAACAATTTATTATAAAACACTGTATGAAGTTTTCATTTAGATAATAAACATAGCCAGAACGTCAATGGAGAAGTTTTCATCGTTCTCTAGCAACGAAACAAGTAGTTCCTGTCCACGACAGATTACTTTAACACTCGCGTCCCTTTGTTTCCACACCCCTATGGCGGTCCATCCCCCTACACGCACCGCCACAAGCACTATTTACCGCCCCCATCCAACCTGGCCGGTGGCCATATTTAGCACGCATTTTTCACCCCCGCGATCCTCTCCCCCGTCGGCGCCGACCGCCTGGAGTCGCAGTGCAATATGCATGCCAGCATTACATATGAATAGGCAAATGTAACCAAAGTTTATGTTTGCCGCTGGGTGGCGCAGGATGTGTTGCCTAACTGGGAGGGGTCATGCTAAACGGCCGGAGGAAATTGTTGGGCCGGCCGGCCGGTGGTTCCGGCGCCGTGAGTTAAGAGCGGGAGCGCACGGGCCAGTTATTACTGCTGCTCCAGCCCAACTCCTTGAAATATATAGAGCACACAGCATTACGCGGCTCATTAATGAGTAGGCTCGGACAGGTGCAGCGGGGCCTGTTCTCATTATGCACCTGATGGATGGACCACTGCGCGAGCAACTCAACTACTGCCTCTCCACCTCCGTCATAAATGACGACAGTGCGGGGAATATGCGAAAGGAAACTTAATTTTTGGGCACGTTCTTATAGCTAAACATGGCACTTATTTCGAAGCATTTAATACATTGCCATGTTGCATAGCAGCTTTTCTCGGCTCGGCCCTGTTAGTGTAGGGGCTAGCGAGCTAGCCTCAACTAGCCAGGATCGCCGGTTCGAATCCGGCCGAATGCATGGGGGGTCTTTTAATTAAGTGTTGTGGGGGTCTTGTGTTGTTACCACTGCAGAGTAAAACCCTAATAATGATGATATAATACAGGGTGTACCTAAATGAATATCGGGATTTTAACACTTTGTAGTATTTATTACATAAAACGTAAAATTATAATTAATGCATGAAATGAAAGACCAACTCAAACAGTTTTGTTTGTTGGTACCAGTGCGCATGTGCGTGCAGTGTTTCTTCCGTCATCCGTTAGAAAGCGCTAGTAGCAAAAATGGCGCGACGATGAAGATTTTCTGGATCATGTTGTTTTCAGTGATGAATCGACATTTCACCTTAGTGGACATGTGAACACACATAGTGTACGCACCTGGGGCACAGAAAATCCTCACGAGATGGTTCAGTTGCAACGAGACTCCCCTAAACTGAATGTTTTTGCGCCATACTCGGCGGAAAGTTTATGGGCCTTTTTTCTTTGGAGAAACAACTGTAACTGGTACGTCCTGCCTTGATGCTCCACAACTATGGCTATTTCCCCAGTTGGTAGAAGACGAACCAAATAACTTCATTTGGCAGCAAGATGGTGCACTGCCTCACTGGCATAACGACGTTCGCGATTGGTTGTATGTCACTGTACCCGACCGCTGGATTGGCCGCAAAGGGCCCAAAGACAGAGCTTGTTTCGCATGGCCTCCACGCTCTCTCGATCTGACGCCATGTGATTTCTACCTGTGGGGGTTCATAAAGGATCGCCTGTACTACCAGATGACGTACCAGACCTAAGAAACAGGATTGACGCAGCTATTGCAACAATTATCAGAAACACTAATCAACATTTGGGAACAAATGGTCTATCGAATGATGTGTGCCGTGTGACGAGAGGTGCTCACACTGAACACTTGTAAGCTTGTAGGTATAACTGTTTGAGTTGCTCTTTCATTTCATGCATTAATTATAATTTTAAGTTTTATGTAATAAATACTACAAAGGGTTTAAACCCCGATATTCATTTAGGTACACCCTGTACATTTGAAGAAATCAGAAACACACTTGCAGATGGCTGTATGCGTGTGATGGCCAATTTTTTTTTTTTTAATTTTCTTGGTTACTTGAATAAATTGGATTATTATTGAAGAATCGTCAGCGACCAATATTTTCCACTGTTATTAGTACGTTTGCTGTCTGATCATTTCCGTTTTTCTCTTATTGTGATGCATCTCGTTTTTTTACAAAATCTACAAGAGGAAGAATGATCTTCTGAACCTACAAACAGCAACGAAAATTTTTAGCATTGATAATACTACAATGAAAAGCGACAGATAGTATTAGAAAGTTGTTGGATGTATGGAATTTATTGACACATAGATTCATAATATACTTAATAAATTTAAGTCAAAATTAATTACTTATTAGGAAGTAAACAAATGATTTTCCTACCATCATTTTTAGACACACTGTCCTGGACCAGACAGTGACACCACTACACAGGATCTGGGAGGCAACGGGCCTCCCAACCAGCCGCGCCAACTGCTGTCTCTCACAATCACCTAAGCGAATGCTGGGACGGCTCCGAATTTACGCTTGATAAACTGCACATTTCGCAAACAAAATATTTGCTTATCGCATTCAACAACAAGTTACACATACGCAGGCATATGCAATGTATCAGCACCTCGACCCCCAAATTAAAATTAGGACTGGCCTAGCAAGTTAGCAGTATATGAACCTTGCTTTAAAAATAATCTCATGCTCCAGTAGAGGACGCACGAAAGTGGAAACGTTCAAATGATTATGATGATGATGCTATCCCTTCTTTTCGAGGTATTGATGCGATTTCTAACTCCATGGGAAAAAAAGATATTTGTTGCCGAATTTATGCGACTTCCAGTGGATGGATCATTTTCTATACACTGGCGGCCATCTCTGAAGGATTTACTCTGTTAACTGATGTTTATTCCTGACATGATTCTACCATGAAACAGTCTTTCACACGTTATTTAGTAATGCATTTAGTAATGCATTGTTCCGAGCTTTGATGCATTCATTCAGACGCGTCAACTCTGCGTCAGTTGCTCAACATCTGAAATGTGTTAGATCAGTATTTCTTCCAACATAGTGCTACGAAAGAGAGTATTTGAATATTTTATTAGAGGCTAAATTCAAAACATGATTTAAATTCAAACGAGTATCTTACCATATTAAGTTATTTAAAGTTTTATGGAGTATCATATGTACTATTCAATTTACTACAGGAGACTGCAGAGTTGTGTAGTCATACTTTGTGTCGATATTGTATCTAATTGCCAAGTCGTTTTTGTTATTTCTTTTTAAAATATCACAGTATGTAACGTAACTTTTCATTCGATTGTTAGTGTTTAAAATTTAGTTCTCATTATTCTGTCAATATTTGTATAGTATATAAAATAAAAATAAAAGGAAAAGCATAAAAATATTTACTATATTTCAGGTTCAAATAATCTAAAATGTAAGTAATTAAATCACCTAAATCTATAGTAAGTGCAAGGCTAGATCTTCCTTTGTATTTATATAAAAGTTTTTTTTGAAAGCACGTAGAACTTGAGTAGTTGTTAGAATCATTCCAAATAATATGGAACATGAAAATCTTAACAGAGATCTTAAAGGAGTGAAACTTGTATAGATTGTAGTGAAATGAATTTGGTTTACTTGAAATATACTAGCTACCTCAAACTTGAAGCTAAAATTCCAACGTTTAAAACCAAACCATTTAGAAATCAAACTTCATTCATACCACAGATACCTACTAATTTGGTTTTAAACGATGTTTTTAGAAACATCTCACTCTGGTAGATACAACTAATGATACTAGGACCGATTCATATTTTTAACATATTGTCACTTGATGGGGGACCGGACAGGAGCTGACTAACGTAATTGTACAAAATATTCGCGGAGCGGTAGAAAGGATTGACTTCTCGAGATGAATTATAGACGGGAATTACCCGGGGTGAATCGCTAGTACCGCACTCCGAATGAAAGAGGGTAGTTTCCTGCTACCCCTCATTAAATTCTGATGCCCTATTTAATAATTTATTTAAAGCACATACCAGTCTTTCCAGCAGCGCTACTACGCTGTTTGTCCTTTTGCCTTTCACTGCCCTTCTCACCCCCGCAAACGAGATTTTTTTTCGTGTGGTGGAAGGGGCGCCTGTGACTGCTAACTACTGGCCCCTTGTCATTTAAATCCTTGTTTGAGCGAGCCAGGGCGAGCGCCTCCGTCGCCAGTGTTAACTAACAAGCAAGCAGCGAGCAAGGAGCCGGCCGCTCGAGGTCGAGATTGGATGGAGCTCTCAGGGGGGCGGGGGGATCGAAATGTGTTTCGGGCTCGCCGGACAGGAGGCCAGAATTATTGTAAATGTTTGCCGAACTTTCGGCCCCCCGACCTCTGCGGCCGTCGCTGTGCTAACGCTACATGCCGACGGAGTTGGAAAGGTAATTTGGAAGAAGTAATTGTGCCGACCGCTCCCGCAGGCATCATCGATTTGACTGGGTTTCGGTTCGTAGTGGAGGGTTTGTCTGACACCGTAATAGCGCATTGGCAGTACGAGATGGAATCATTAATTTCTATCATCGGCTTGTGCCAAAAGCGTGGGGACCATCATATCGGCCTCAAGTTGCAGGACCAATAGTTCGAATCCCGTATCGAGTGTGGGTGTTCTGATTACATTCCGTGAGGTCCGTAATTTAGAATATAGAAAAATGGAATAATATGCACAGTAAAATAATTGTTTAAAAAACATAAAAACCGCCTTCAAAAAAAGGACATTAAAAATTTTAAACCTTGATTAGAAAAAAGTAGATCTAAATGGACAATAATTTATATTGCTGTTATCGAAATTTTTACAATGATTAGTTATTTTTTATGGTAATCGGTCAAACGGTGTCGACTGTAGGTTTTTGCGAAGAACATTGACAAAAATTAAGGCCGTGGGAGGAGCGACAGGGTTGAGCTTTGGCAGAGCAAATGTTGATAGGATTTTTCTCTTTATTTTAAAGTATACCTGTGAAAAGTTCAATCAAAATCAGATAAGAAATGTAAGTTTGTATAAAATTAAGTGGAGTAAATGAACATATGGGGTGGTTTGGTAAGAAACCTTCGCCATTAATAATTACGTGTATTTTCCAACTTTAATGGAGATCAGTTAAATGGTGTCGACGGTAGCTTTGTGTAAGGAACATTGGAAAACTTTAAGGGGTAAGGGGGTGAATAGGGGGAGACGGGTTCAGTTTTTTGGAATAAAAAGTTGACAGTATTTTTCTCTATTGAAATCGGATAAAAATGTGGTATTCTATAAAAATAAAGGGGTATAAATGGGTAGAAGGGGTAGATTCTCAACGAAATTCGTATAGGACCACTTTGGAGGTGTACCCTACCCACTAAACAAATTTCATTTAAATCTGTTCAAAATTGGCGAAAATATCTCTGAACGGACATTAAAAAAAAATTCACCTCCTCCCTTTTTTGAAGTCGGTTAAAAAGTATGGTATACACTTGGGAAATCAACATAAATAATGTTCTTCTCGTATGAACGCCTTGCCCGTGCACAGTGTTTAGCACTCCGTGGGATCGTCTAGTAAGATGAACTGGGAGTGTTCCCTGTTGCTTTCCCCCGTATTAAAGTAATCGTATGTATTGTTATAACTGTAGATGACTTTGATAGTGTGTGAGTTCAGTACAGTTTATTGTACGTGAGAGATGAAAGAGGGAAGAGAGCGAAATTTGGTGCCGGCTATTCAGGTCTGCTCTTTCGAAAGAGGCTCTACTGTCCCTATCTGAAGTACATTTTTTTTTTTTAATGGCATTCGGCTACTGGGCCATACAGCCAGCTCAATGTGATTTGTTGCTATCAAGTATTGACACTACAACACGGACAAGACATTCACAGACACAACACTAAACACCCATGCCCTCGGCCGGACTCGAACCTACGCTACCGAGGCCGGCAGGACGCACAATTCACCATAAAAGTGCCATGTGCCCCCACAATACTATAAATAAAACTAAAAATTGTTTGGTAGTCGACTTCGGCAGCGAGTTTGCTTCGCGTTGCAGGGGTCGCCGGTTCGAGTCCGGCATAGGGGATGGGTGGTTTTAACTATGTGTCGCGACCACCTTGTATTGTCCTTACAGGACAGAAAAAATAATAATTAAAATAATAATGATGATGACACGATATGTACATATTGAAAAATCGCTGCTACATTGAGCTGGCTGTAGGGCCAACATGGCCAAATGTCATACATATATATATGAAACTAAGGAAGGATAGGGAAATATGACCCAACACTTACCACAGATCAAGGCGGCTGGGAACGACGAACACTAAAAAAAAAAAAAAAAACAAACACAAGAAAAGCGCAATATTTCGGCATGCAACCTTATTCGTGCAGAAGTGAAACACCAGGTGGAGTCAGATAGCCGTCTCCGTAGAGTAGGCTATCAACAGTTTCAACAACTGGAATTTCATGATTGCTGGAAAAACAGTTTATAACAAAAGCCTGAGGCAAATATTATATATCAGTAATGCCTGTGATGTTTCATTTGCTGCTAACACCATATAATCTGGTTCTGAGTTCTACAACAGGTAATCTGATTAGGTGCAACGAGAAAGGGGAATTTATGATTAACCAATAACAGGCGTACGACTTCCTTCAATATAAGCAACACTTACTAGTGTAGGTATCATAAAGCAATTAAAGCTCTTGAAGTGGGGGAAGGCACAGGGTCCTGATGGTATACCAGTAAGAGTATTTTCGGAATACGCGGAAGAAATAGAACCATTTCTGTCAGATATATTTCGAAAATCTTTAGAGGAAAGGAAAGTACCTTCCAACTGGAAAATAGCGCAGGTGATTCCCGTTTTCAAGAAAGAAGATCGGAGAGATCCTAGGAATTATCGACCGATATCGCTAACATCTGTTTGCAGTAGAATTCTGGAGCATGTCATATGCTCTAACGTTATGAAGTTTCTAGATGAAAACGAGTTACTTACAGCGAACCAACACGGATTTAGGAAGAACCGATCGTGTGAAACGCAACTGGCTCTATTTTCGCATGACGTAATGAAGATTATCGATACAGGATCACAAGTTGATGCTATTTTCTTGGATTTCCAGAAAGCTTTTGACTCTGTACCACACAACCGGCTTTTGGCGATGATTCGAGCGTACGGTATATCTGATCAGATTTGCGAATGGATACGCGATTTTCTAACTGGTCGGTCGCAGTATGTCGTTGTTGACGGGGAATCCTCTTCAAAGTTAGATGTTACTTCGGGGGTTCCTCAAGGAAGTGTAATAGGGCCACTTCTTTTCTTAATTTTTATAAACGATCTCGGTGACAACGTTAATTGCAGGATGCGATTTTTTGCTGATGATGCACTTATTTATGGGGAAGTGAGGTGCTCTGACGATTGCTTAGAAATTCAGCGCGATATGGATGTTATTTCGGAATGGTGCCGTAAATGGCATCTTACACTTAACTGCAAAAAGTGCAAGGTAATGCAAATAAGTAATAAAAAGACTCCGTTTTCTCACGATTACAAAGTTAACAATTCAGTTGTTAACACGGTAGACTCCCTGAAGTATCTAGGCTTAACAGTACAAAGCAACATGAAATGGGACTTGTACATAACTTTAGTCGTAGGTAAAGCTAATTCTAAACTACGTTTTATAGGTCGTATTTTGAGAAGTTGTAATGTTCATACAAAGGAAATTGCGTACAAAACATTAGTTCGTCCGCATTTGGAATACTGTTGTGGAATTTGGGATCCGTATCGCAAGGGATTGATTGATACGTTGGAGAAGGTAAAAATGAGAGCCGCTCGATTCGTGGCTGCTAGTTACAGTCCTTATGTAAGTGTCACAGAGCTGATACGTGGGGTAGGCTGGGATTGTTTGGCGGACAGACGACGTCGTTTTCGTTTGAATTTGTTGGAGAATATGCGAAAATCTTTAATTTACGACTGCAACGAAATACTTCTTCCTCCAACCTATTTAGGTCGCAATGACAGGAGGGATAAGATTCGAGAAATAAAATGCCGTACTGATAAATTTATGTATTCTTTCTTTCCTCGTTCTGTTCGGGATTGGAATGCACTGAATTAGGATTGGTGCTTAGCACCCTCTGCCACCCACAGTAATTGTGGATTGCAGAGTATAGATATAGATTGATAGATAGATAGAACCAAAGTGAAGAATACTAGATGAACTAAACAGCAAACTTAGCCCGTCAACAAAATAATTTCAAGACACAAAATATTGTCCAATCGTAAAGAAAGAAATTACCAGAAGTTGCAACGTAATTTGCGTTCTGCACTCAGTTCTGCAGCTGTAAACCAGGTTTTTACGAGGGGTTCGTTGGCAATGTGCTGTAGCTGTTCTTAAATCTTCCAAGCTAGTCAGCCAATCGCGTGTGGCATCCTCATTTGAAGCTTAAGGTCGAGAGCAATTTGCAGACGGAGGCACCGTTGCTCATTTCTCAGAAACGAAATTTCCACGAAAGCATGTTTTACGATTTGCTGTTAGGATCTAAGTTCCTCAGATAATAATCAGAACTGACGGTTTCTTTGGTGATGTAATTTTTAATAAGCGAGAAGATATTACTTTTTGTAAATGCTCACAATCATCTAAAGATTTGTTTGAATACTGCCTCATTTGTAGTATTTAGTATACATCCATTATGCATACGCGCATGTAATATTAACGCCTGCATTTAGATCCCTCCTTCTTCAAACTGAATCAATACTTAATTTTTTATTTTATTTTTGGTAGCTGTGAAACTGGAAATAGGGCTATAATAGGACTGGTAGTTTTCTTTTCTTTGACCACGTATCTTTTTCAGTATAATTACAGTACTCCAAATAAATAACTGCACACAAGTTATGGAAACTAATTAAAAAGGTTATTTCTCACAATCGTCTTAATTCGAAATAGTGGCAAAGAAAAATCCTTCTTCATTTTTTACTAATTTGCCGTTAGGGGATGCTATCCTCTCTACCAACATCCGAATACCTAAACTCACTCAATACACTGCTGATTCAAAAAGATAAGAATTTACTTTAAGGGAAAGCAAGAACCTTGTCTCATTTATTGAGTAACTTGTTGTATAGGAGGAAATTTAAAATTCATTTTTACTTAAGCAGAAATGTTTTATTAGGCAGTGTTTTACTCGGCTGTTGAATATCACAGACACCAAGCTTTCGAAAATATATATGTATTTCCAGTAACTTACGGGAGCGGCACTGTTCACAGAATGTGTTTGCATATTAAATTTGAGAAAATGACGTAACTGAATTGTAGATCTTAGCTAGTGCACAGTACGTGGACACGTTGCTTAAGGTGTATGTTCGGAGGAAAATCATAAGGAAACTCACTAACACTATTTGGAGAGTCCAAGTAAATATTCTCCAAACATCTGCTTCCTGATTCCTATCTATCTCTCTCACCCTCTCTCTCTCTCTATCTTCGTCTTCTTCTTTTCTCCGCTGAAAAAAATTCTCGGCTAAGGTTATGCCAAACAATCAATGTCGTATAAGAACGAAGTCTTTTGAATATTAATGTAATGATTTTAGTAAGTAAAGGAGAAAAAACCGTAGTTTCCACATAATATTTCGGTGATGTAACTCGTCGTCACATTCTTACCACTATAAACACTGAAAAACATTCTACGATACGCAGGGAATGACCTTGGGTTTCACTCGCCTGGTAGTATTCCTAGCGACTGTAGGGAAAAAGTAGAGACCGGCCAGACAGTACGTTGAAACCCAGCGCTGTTTGGAACATGACCAACACATTCACTTGAGACAGAAGGAGAAATCTGCTATGGATGATCATAGCCTCGAACTATGGCATGGCCTCTATTATTGGATACACCATGGTGCTGGCGCGTAGCAAGAAGCTAGTGGGGCAGAGTTTTCACTAAAGCGATTGAAATTTGCCTTGGGTCCAATATTTCCATTTGTTACCATTCAGTGAATCCTGGATACCAGCGATTGAGACTGAGCAACACAGCGTTGCTATTTTGTACCGCGTAGCACTATGAAGGCACTGAGAGTCCTTGTTAGACTATGCTGCTGCCACTCCAACCCCAACTCCCTTTTTGTTGTCAATCAACGCCCAGCCATTTACGTGTTTAGCCATGTTGGTGCACTATAAAACTTCCGATTTGCGATATGACCAGCACTCCACTTGCAGATGGAGATGGAGGGCTTTATAGCCGAAATATTGTATGAAGACACCATGTCTGTTCTGTTATTTACTAGGGAACTATACACTAATTAAGTTCAATGTTGTTTTGAATGAAAATCTGTTGTATCTTTTAAAATCGCCTACGACCAACCGATACCAGCAAGTTTAACGGCCCAAACAAACGGACGAATTCCCCATCAACACTCTGTAAAAAATTCCTTCTCGGGTGTTCAGATGGATATGTTCTGCCATGTACAACGTTCCGACAGCTACCTCCGCCGTCTTTATCAGGTGAATCGTAGGTCGAAGCGGTTACTGTGATAACAGGTCACTGACTATCAAATCTCACACCATCAACAGTATCGTAGGCTCCATACGCTTCATGCGCGGTGCGGAAGGTTTTTAAGATTTAAGTCCAGACTTTAGTATTCAGTTTGGATCATGAACCGTCTCACGTACCCTGCATGATCGGAATAGTCAAAACTTCTTCTACGATCGGGGATCGAACTGGTCAACGACAGAAACAGTTTCAGTATGATACCACAATAACCAGAACCAACGCCCTGGAGTGATATCAAAACAAATACGAAAATATTTGCTACTGACTTTTTGCCCGAAGGGATTATGCTTGTGTTCATTGTTGATAAAAATTTGATCTATAAGACTGTGTGAATTCATTATGTATGCTATTTTTTTTTTTTTTGAAAAAAAAATTATTTCCAGTTGCATACAAACGACAGTCACATAGTAACAAATTATGTACTTGTGGATGACAATTCCAGACTGTTCAGAGCTATTAGTTCAGTTTCATTTGTATATGAATATCCATGCGAGAACTAGCATTTTGAAGATACAGTCTCTTGATGAATAAGTGTTTCTGCCAAGAACTCAAAGTAGTATATAATTATCAAAATTATTCGTTCAACCATAAATGCATATGCGATACAAACGGATGGTTTACTTTCAGCAAATTTGTTTTTCCGCGTTAAATGCTATTCCGTACTAGACCTCTCCATTTCGTGGGCATAACTTGTACGTATGATTTATCGAATGAACAATACATGAAAAATTAATTTCTTTCAGTGAAAAGCGATTCAAAAATTCCTGAAAAAACTTCAGCCCTTATAGTTTTATGATTTGTATTAAAACCGCTTCGCAGCAACCTTGATATGTTTTGGTACACCATTCACCCATTTTAATTACAGTCAGCACACTAACAGACAACTTCAGTTTTTTCAGCAATTAACAGTCATTAATGACAATATTCGTGAATGAGATTTGAAGATAAAATTCGAATAAGAACGTACGTCGCTAACAGTCTAGGTTTCGAATGATCTCCACTGCAGAAAACCTGACGCAAGGAGTGCAGAATTTCTGCTGCTGAAACGCCTTTACTTACTGAACACTGTACGATTACGCTTTTTACCTCTGCTTTTGACATGGAGCGATATCAAACAAACGGCTATAGAGTGAAGCTTGTCGCCTTAAGCGGGCCATGTTGCAAATTGTTATCACAAAGCAACGTTTAAACCACCCGAGCAATGTAATTGTCTCGTTTATACATAACAGTTTTACGTGATTTCAAGAGATATTGCGTTAAATCTTGCCGGATTTTAGAGAACGCATTCAGCATTGTAATGTGACCAATGACTAGACTTATATAATTAATTGATTAAAAATCAATACAATTAGCTTCCTTTAAAAATATTATTGATTATTCTTGTTTGTGGCACAGTTAAATTTTCTTATTCATAATCAATATAATCTTATTGTCAATAAATCAGATGACGGTCAAGTAGTTAGATATCCCTCTTTATCTTAAATAAAAAATTATGATAGCAGAATGTTTTTAAAAAATCACAAAATAAAGTCACACATATCTGAGTATTGAAGTACCGTCAATATTGTTTCCAGCTGTTACCAATAAATTAAAAAATATTTCTTGTGTTATCTTTTTGAATAATCTTATAAAATCCACGCTTCATCTAAACGATGAAGATATTTAATTAGTGAGAAAACTGAACTTTGGTGGCAAGAACCTTTTAAAAGGTGAATGCCAGTATTAGGCCTACACTAATGAGTCCTAATTAAATTTATGTCATGGAATCCTGGTTCCTTGTTTTACGTAATTAAAACAGATTTTAGAGTTCGTACAAAGGCGTTTTATAATGACCGCGGTCAGTTGATACTCTCGTGTTCTAAGTAACACCGTAACATAATCACCTGGATCCATCTTACACCTTAATTGCGAATTAAATCCAACAGTAGAAATGGACTGAAGAAGTGTAAAACCATTGTAGATTATACTTACAGTTTAGGCTTGCTTCAGTTTTAGCGATTTTGACTATAATGTAAGCGAACTCAAAATATTCAGGTGATGCCTCCGAAAACACTATATTTTTAAGCATATTGTAACAGTTAAATGCTTTTAGGCATGAAATAAGGAGTGATAGCGAAGGCAAATGCATCACCCCACAGGTGAAGGTAGGAGGAGGCTTCGACCAACACATAAATACTAACAATATTTCCGTATAAAGAAAAAACGGGAATAGAGGTGTACATAATGCAAGAGGAACTTATGTGTATTCAGAATTGTGAAGTGTGTATGTGTTATATATTCGTCGTGGTTCTCTTTCATTCATTAGTGATAATTTGGATTTTCCTTCCATATCCTTCCGTATTTCTGTGCACATTGTGTCACTCAAAGTTTTATCTAGTTTCGGCAGTTGAATAATTCAATGTACCATATGTAACCGCGCTGTTTTTAAATGGGTGAAACTGTTTCCAAAATATATGTTTACCAGAGCTCCCACTCACACACAAACAGGATAAGTGAAATTAAATGTTGAATTTTAACATCTGTTCTTGTATGTATGTTCGTTTGTGCCAACTAGGACCACGTGAAGCCTATGTTTGTCTTGAATTAGTTGTGGATGTGTAGACATCAGTGTTACAACAAGAGTTGTTAGCCACAGAGGGGACCTACAGTTTAACGTGGAATCCGAGTTACGGAAACGTTCTGGCGTACTGCAAGCTGTGCCTGAGGTGAAGGTCGGGTTAAAGGCTTATGAAAATCCCCGCCGAGACAGGATTTCGAACCCGGGACCCTTCGATCGCCAGTCTGATGTTTTAATCACTGAGACACCAGACCGCTAGAATTTGATCTTATTATTCTGTAAATAAAGAGCTGTTAGTGCTGCGGCATCTAAATTTGTCGACTGCCAGCCACACCTTGAGGAACTAGAACACAGTCGCTGGAGTAACTCAGGTTGTCTAAAGTCAATGCTACTCCCCAGGTATCATTGCACAGAATACTCGCAACCGAATTGTTAGTCACACCGCGATTCATCAACAAACGTCTGTTACAGATGGCTGGCATCTAGCTCTCCGCTCTCAAAAGTAAACGAAGATTCTATCAGTAGTGGATCCAACACTTTTGGCGCTGAATTTGCTTAAACAGTCAGCACCTTTCTGTGAAAGAATAGTAATAAATGTAGAAAATTAGCAACTGTTCTTCTTTTTTGCTTATGGCTTTACGCCTCGTCGACGTCGAGGTCATTAGGGCGGGGAAATCAGTTTCACAACGCTACGCTAAATTCGCTCCCACTGGTTATGATTAGGTAACTTGATCAACACAGCCAGTCTATTCTACTACATTAAAACCTTCCAGGATTCTGGTAAATGATTACTGGTGAAACCTACTAATGTCCTAGATGCTCACTAACCTAAGACGATAGTTGTTCAGTGCGCTACCATCTAAACGTATGCCGTCACAGATATTCACACAGTGAATAAAATAAAAATGATGAGCGACTCATTGAAGAGGAATCAGTTTGTTTCCAGAAAGAAGACATAAAAAATTCTATCTGTAATGATGATTATTTCTAACCGTTTAGATAGAAAGAAATTAAAAAAAAAATGTAGATAAGAGTTTGAAACATGGCTAAAAACCGACGTCTGATTACAAAGGATACAGTTTCCGAAGACAACTAAAAATTCAAATAGTTCCATGTAATGAAATTTGAAATGTATAATCAAAAATAATCCAGTAACAAACATAAACCAATAGGGTTTGACTAGATATGAAGATGTCAGCCCTATTAATAGATTGTAGACTGTTGCTAATAGTTTTAAAAGAGGACCAGACTTAATATTGTAATGTTCCAGTTGATAATTAACTTTATTTTTAGTCGACAGCAAAGACATAAGTTTGTGGAAGGGGTATATTGACTAAAAATTGAAATAAATGAATATTGAAACACTAGCTTAAAAACATTTACTAATAATCTGAATTATTAATAAAAGTGCGAAACTTTGATTCATTGAAGTGGATAGAACCTGGACAACGTCAAGTAAGTTTAGTGATTAACAAATCATGCGATTCTTCCTCAGTGCGGTTTAGTATGGGCATCCAGTTCTGTTGCTGTGAACACGTTTTAAAGTTAGATGCCAAATTACTGCTAGGCCGATGACCAGTGTGAAGGCGTGCGTGCCAGGTCCGTTAACTCTAGGGAGCTCGGTTGGAGAATTATGGTGTCCCCTTCGCTTCTGCATTCTGTCGTCGGGGAAAGTTGCCACTCATCACCAGTCTCTGCGTAGACTTTCCTTTTCGATGGAACACAATCGTTTATCAACACGCCTGTGCGTTCGCATGGCTGAAACGTATTCCTATGAAACGTCTCCTATTTGAATCACTGTTACGACGCTTATCTTAGAACGGCTGCTTCGATGTTTCCATTTCACTTGGGACAGTTCTGAACTGTATTCCGGCGAGGTAGCCTATGCTTCTATATGACCCCTCGCCGTCACAGAAAGTTAGGGACGAGGCTCTTTAGCAAAGTGCGGGCGGATTGTGACACCAAAATAGAGAAACGTATAGTTCTATCTGAGATGACAGTGAAAGAGTTAGATTTAATGGGCAGATAAACAACTAAGCTGTTTATACCTTGAACTCTGATTAAGGCACAACTAAAACGTAACGTATAGTCATAGGTGTCATAAAAGCATGACAGTCACGAGGGTTCTTTTCCACAAAGAGGTGCGCTTGCTTCATAAAGCAGCGATCTGTGTAAATACGAATGAGGGGATACATGTATTTTTTTCACCAGCATGATTTCCAGAGGTGTCTTCCTTTCCGTCTTCTACTGCTTCAAAACGGTATAATAACATGTGGTTTTCCGTTAGAACCTTATGGTTCATCAGCGATGAGGTCTTTAGTGTCAAGAGAGAATTTTGACAACGCAAGGAATGGAAATAGGATTATTATTTCTGAAATAACCAATCAGACGTTAGCTGGAGTGAAAACAGCATCAAGAATGGCAGAGTTAGGGATATAATCACCTTTCCACCTACAGCCGGCCCATCCAACAAACGCAGTTTAAAATTCATCTTATTATTACAAATCGTACAATATTTAATATTTGTTTATTGTACCCATTACCATCTCAACAGAACGTTATTAGGGTCTTCGGTGGTTTAATTTATATATATTGATTAATTAAAAAGTTCACCAAAAGGTTATGTTGAAGATTCGTTTATTTGCTCAAAACGAAGTCAGCGATATTCACAAGCATAGATTCAATACAGAGATGCACTTCTGAGCCGTCGCAAATAAAATCTCTGTGAACTCAACTTGAAAAACTAACTGGATGAATCTCTCTGTAAACTGAATGGAGTCAACTAACTGCTCTGTCCAGCCGATCTGTTTATATAGTCTCTATCGAAATTACGAGAATTCTTCAAAGGCATCCGCCCGATATTTCTCGAACATTAACAATCACTCAAACAATCAAACATATTAAAAACAATCGGAATTAATACAAAATTAATTAAAAACATTACAAAATGATCAGAAATGGTAATTAGAGATACTTAAATACAAAATTATTTGCAGAAATCATCTCAAACTGTAGAAAATTGTCCTTTAGACATCATAACTTGCATTAATACATGGAATTAAAAACGTTTAAGAAATTTTCTTGCACCATTCGGTTCTTAAACATATTAAATGGACTTTAAATAATTTTCTTTCATAAAACAAAGTCTATTTACACTGATTTACAAGAAATTACAAAACAAACATACCCGATCATATTCAAGCAAACTTTAGCTCACTATAAATACTTCATACAGTACAATACTAATCAAAATTCAGGTATGAGGGCTGTTACAACGTGTTACTTACCAGTTATTTTTACATACTCCGACTTTCTCGTGTAGTGTATTTTTTTGGCTTTTGTATAGACTATAACGTCTTCACCTTTAGTTTTCCCACTTTCGCCATCTAATCCGTCATGTTATACACTTTCTTAAAGGGCAAATTGCTCCTGTTCAGAAAAAGATTACTTGAAAAAAAAAAAAGGAAAAAATGTCAAAAAACTTTAGTGGTATTTTGAAAGGTTTTGAAGCAGTATCTGCCTTTTTTTGTAGTGTATAAGTTTTTTATTGCAGATTTACGGTTCAAAATAAAATAAAAGAGCTTACTGATAAGCCCTTTACACAGTTACCAACATTCACGAGCGTTCAAAAAAGGTATTTGAATTAATACTCCACTTCTGCGACAAGGTACTTAACTGATTGCCAGTGGTTCTGCTTTTATCGCTCAAAGATTTCTGCACTGTGGATATTCCGCGAGGCACGTCGATCTAGACCCGATGCGGTTGTATCGGGGCTCCACTTTCCATTAACAAGCGGCGAAAATTAATGCCCCACGATGCATGGCAGCCACTGTTGGTGTATTGATCGCAAATGCAGTGCGAGGGCTTCGAATGACACGTTGGTTACACTTTGTGCATTGACAGTGTAACATATTAATGCGTTCATTACTGGCTACTGTGCGGGCGGGGAGGTGGTAATTGGTAGCCCGTGTCGTGCGCTCGTTACCCCGGACCTGCCCAGGCGGCGCTGCGCTCGTTTCATATCGCAGGCGACCGCAGGAAGTTCGCGCTGCAAGTTATGAAAAGCGATAGATTACCGATGGCTCTAAATGGTTCATTTCAATCCCCGCGGCTACTTCGCTCTGCGGCCGCGGCTCGGTGATTACACCGACGCCCGATACGTTGTAATCACATCATTACCGCTAACGAAGAAATACCAGTCGGCCAGTTTGCCTTCTCGTTCATTTGTCCACCACGATCCGTGGGATTACCGGCACGTGATACGCTGCACGACATAATGCATTCACTTAGAGAAAAAAGTAAAATGAAAATCAGCCTCTTTAGCAAATGTTTTGACCACATCGTTATTTTGTGGGAGTAAGCAGTGTAATACAATTTCACAGTCGTTGAATGAGACGTTCATTCTATGATGATACATATAGAGGATAACACACATCACATAAAAGGAGAATTCCAACATTTATTGGCCTTAACGAGATGCAGTTGCATTTGAGTAGAAATGCAAAGTTTAACACAAATGGAATTTTGAAACAAATATTTGCACCAAATTCTTTAACATAGCTTTTTTTGATCACATTAGCGATTTTATGTTCAGTATACCCGCCGATGTAATCCTTCAGCGTAAGGGACAGATCATAATGATATAAGACTAGTGTCGATCAATATAACTGATTTCCCTACACACCGATGTTATTCTTTGTTTTCAGCCTCTTGAGAATTAATATGTAGTTTACGAAACATTATGAAACAAGCTGTGAGAATCAGTACTTAGTTATAGATGTTTCGGTAAATCACACATTTACCTCATATAAATAGGCTTAAAGTTTTATAATTTTTTCAGTTATAGAACGATAATTAACCAATAAAATGCTTTGTTAGAGTTCAGGAAGCTTACACTCGTGAAAGATTTTTCGAATTGATCGAAACACGTTAATTATTTAAAAGTTTGTTATTAACTACATATAATGTAATTGCTCGCGATATAGACGGTAATACAATGGTTGCAGCTATCTCGTCCTTTGCCATATGTTGCTTGGTCACGGGACCATCAATTGAGGATTTTTTTTTTTAACTCCAAATGATTTTCGCTTTTTTTCCAAACGTTAGAGTTGAAAATTTTCTAGATTTTTTTAGTTTTGATGAGTTGAACTTGATATAGTCCTGGATTTTAACAGCGCCGTTCAAATTTTATCAATTTCCAGGGAAACATTTTTTTCGCCAAATTTTTAACCGTCAAACCTTTTCATGAATTCCTCACTGCTCCGTTTGATACATGCACTTTTGTTTGGTTTAGCTCAAATTTTTGGATGAGATACGAACTTTTCGTTTCAACTTTTTCAAACTTCTTAGAGGAGAATGTATAATACTATAGCTACGATATCTGTCTTCCAATTACAGCATTAGGAACTGAGCAGAATAGTGTTGTAGTCAGCAAACCTCTCTCGTTGAAGTTTCGACACGTAACTAGAAGTGGGATGATGACAACAGCGATCGCAAGTTGTGGGGAGAACGTCCCGAATTATGTTAGAATGTTTTCTCTAAAATTGATATCTTCATCGCTAGATTTTGTCTCAGATTGACTAGTTACAGCAATCTGAAAATACACTGGTATCCTAACTATAGTTTTTTACTACTATGCACCTCTATCAGATAAAGTCTAAGAAGATCAAAGTATTCACGTCAAAATGTGTAATTAGCATAAGAACCTCATATCTGGTCACTTACAGTTTAAGGCAATACCATACCTCCTCTTAGAAAATTCGCTGATCTCGTACATAACTGAATTTTGTAAAGGGTCGATGAAGGATAGCAAATTTTTAGTAAATTTAATACTGACTTGTTCTTATGAGGTTCAAGCTTTTGTGGGAATTTAATAAACCTATAAATGAAGTGCAATATTGAATATTACGTAGAACTTTTGCTGTGTGTAACATGTGCCACAGTAAAAGAAATGCCCTGTAGGTTATTCCATTGCAAACAGAATTAATTGAATAAATGGATTCATATACCGTAAACCACTAGTAATTATTATAACTAAACCAATAAATTATCCAGTCGAATCATATACATACAAGTTCCCACAACGCTTTCTATCTTCGGAAAAGAATCCCCAAATAAAATAAACAAGTGAATTAGAAGAAAGAAGAATCATGAGAAAAATCTTGGGCGCAGTAAACAGAATTATGAAAATTAAGAAGTAATACGGAAACATACTAAAACAAAGAAAGTATAACACAATCAACAAGAAAACGAAGATTCCTGGCATTTTGACATATCTATAGAATGGATTAAAACAGATTACCAAAGTGATATTCAGTTACTTTAAGAGAAAAAATCAACAAGCTGGATTCAAGATGACATGAAAAATTTGAAAGAAATATAATATGTGAAGAGGAAACTATGGAGGGAGAAAGTTATAGAAAGAAGATATTACGTATGGAATGATTCCAAGGTAGAAGAGGAAAGAAATCCGGTCCCATGTGGTCTAAAGATAAAAGGAAGAAAACGCTGTGAAATGATGAAGGAACATTCGATTGTACGGAAGAAAAAAATGGAAGCCAAAGTTGAAAAGCTGAAATTGGCACATGATCCTAGCAGGCCTCATCGGAACGAAGTAAGTAAACTGATTAAAGACTGCAGCTCCTAACATTATAGAGTAGAGAATCTTACTGAAAAGAGATGGGTATCCATACCGAATATCAACAGCTCCACGCACAAGCAGAATTTCGACGTACACAATATTTTTAGCGTCTCAAAAGAAGATCATGAGTATCTTTGCAGGCAACAAACGGTTTTTCGCGTTCACTGGAGCTGCCCTTTGCAGTCCATTACATATTGGACCCCTTCTTTCCGGGAATATAGCGGTATACCCACAGTCCATAACACGTGGAAATAAAAAATGAATCTCCTCAGTAAATAAGGCGTCTTAAAAGGTCTGAGAAATTTCAGCCGTAACAGCCTACTTGTTTGCATGCACCATTATTCGCGTCCATTTTAATGGATTCTGTATTCCCATAAGTTAGCACCAGTTGTTTCACTAATTTTACGAATAGTTATTCATATCTAACGCACTGCCTTTACAAAATTGCCGACAACGTGTTGTTCGTTTGGTTGAGTGTAATTAGAAATTAACGTCCTCCCCTCAAAGAAAACTGATATCATTTATCAAATCGAGGCTTTTAAACTAGATCATTTCAAACTGTTAAAGATTATTGTTAGAAATTTAGTAAGTACGCGTTACGAAATTCACACTTGGATCACCTGTGGATTTCTGGTGGTAATACGTAATCATATCACTGTAGAGGTTAGTGTTGAACTACCAGCGTGCCAAATCACTCACTGTTGTCACATTGCTGAGATTTCAGAATAGCGTATGTATTTCAGAAGCATTGTCTCTGTTTAATCAACTATAGTATGAACAAAAAGTCTCAGTCCAGTAAAGATACTTTCGTGTGTTGTGAAGAAAAAATAATGAAACCTTACTTACGAGATCTTTTGTTCTTTTCTTGAATTATCAGATTGGCCAAGTTTTCAGTTAGCTCAGGGATTCCATTAGTTTTCTCTTCTTTCTCTGACAAACACTGTCACATTGTGCAGTGGTGAAAGCTGTGCGGAGCTGTAGGTAGGGAAGCCGCTGGTTGTCCATATTTTATGGCGGTCTAGGTGGGTGGAGCAGCCGTCATTTTTCAGCTTCACCCCGACACTGTGGGCCGCGGGCGGCTCGTTAGGGCGGGCACCCCACTACACTGCAGCCTACTCCGGAAACAGCGGCTCTTCATTACTAGGCTGCTCACACCCTGGCGCCTACCCTGTCCTCCTGCTGCAGGTATCATCTGAGTGCTCGGAATATGAGGCTCTCATTAGGTCAGGGCTCAGTCGTGGGACCACTTCTATTTTCCGTATACATAAACGATGTGGCGAGTAAATTACATTACAGTAAATATAATCTGTACGCTGACGACTTGCCACCATACATCAGTGCAACACCAACCGACGTAGTCACTATAATATATCAAATAAATGAAGACCTGAACTATCTTTCTGTTTGGGCAAAGAGGCTTGGACTAAAAATAAATCGAAAAATCCCAGGCTAATGTTATTGATAGTTCAAAACAGCAACAACTTAATAAAATCTCCTAAAAATAAAACATCAGGGAACAGTCTTAAATTACAGCAATACCGGAGTTCTAATGGACAGTAAGTTAAATTGGTCAAAGAAAACGTCATCAGCATGTCGTTAAAACCTTCTCTTCATGTAAATAGATTTCTCCATCCATTAAAACAAAAAAAAAAAAAAAACGACAACAACTAATTTTTCAGGCCCTTGTGCGCCCCATCTCGATTACTGCGACGTTGTTCAGCAAAATTTGAACTCGTTATGAACTCTTACATAAGATTCCTCTGTGACCACGTTTCTCCTTACGATCAATTACAACCGTTGCGCGCATGCGATCGATAATGGGGTCACACTCTTTGTCTTCTCCATATGAAAACTACTGCCTTCCTTTATTTCAAAATCACGTACTTAGGACTTTCTCATAATATTAACACCAGATCTCTTAATTCAAATATACTTCTCGTAGCTTGGAAACCCTTACCAATTCCTACTCCGTTTCGGTGGTCATATTGTGAAATAATCTTCCCATGAAAATAAGAACTACCAAATAAATCGGTCCCTTCAAATACACTTTGAGAACGCATAACCTGCACCAGTGTTAGCTGACCAATATTTTCTTCCACGCATAACGTATTCTTAGAATTCAGCTGTATTCATTTATATTGCTTTCACGTATTTATTCTGCCTTCACTTGTATCAGTTTTTACGTTTTTGGCATGTTTCTCCACATTCATTAGTATTTGGTTTGTACCATTTTCTTCTTCAGCCTCTACTAGTATTAGTTTATACCTCTTGCTTTCATAATTATCAGCTAAACATCAATATTATTAAATTTTTAGATATTCAGTTAATTTAAGAAAAATGTGAGATAAGTATCGTATGCTGTTAATTTATGTACAAAGTAAATTACTGAATGTTTTATAAACTTCTGGTCAGGTGTAAAAGAGGGATTGTCAGCCGTAATCTTGCCAGGCTAAATAAACAATTAAATAAATAAATAATATAATGATAAAATCAAAATCACAGTCACATATTCTAAACTAGATAGCTGAGATGAGCAACAACTAAAAAGTATTTTAGTAAATGTTGTGGTCTGTGTCCATTAATTTTTTACTTGCATGAAGAGGAACCAGTCGAGAAAGTGACTAAAAATCTAGTTGTGTGATAAGAGTTTACAATGTTGCAGTTTGCTGACCGAATGAAGGTATTGCGAAATGACTGAACGGTAAAAAAAGTTTGTGGCCCAAGAATGTAGACGAAATATAAATCATAGTAGGGTTGAAGTTGTGAAATGAACGACAAACTACAGCAACAATAGTTTAGTAAATATAGAAACTGGATCATATTTAGTAGAACAAATAAGAGAATTCCGTTATATATCTAACCTGAGACAGTAAATTACGTTTAGATTCGTCTATACAGATAACGATACGCTTCTCAAACAGTTGATGAAATATACCTGCTGTATGCACCACATCACAAAGACTTGAATTTAGCATCCTGTCGGTTGACTGATAACAGAGCTCCATACATCTAACGTAGCAGTAATTGATGGAATATTTGTAAATTTAGAGCTATAAACGATTCAGAATGTTTCACTTATTTGAACTAACTTCCTTCAGAAACATTTCTTTACCAGATCCTTCAAATTTTATGCCCCTTAGAGATGTGTGTTGAAATTTGTGTTTCGGAATAACGGATTTTTTTCTAAACGGTCTTTCCAGTTCCCCAGAATGCTCTCACAGAGCTCCAATGATAATGGATTTAAAAAGAAGAAACATGATTCTCCAACCAAATTTGAGGAATTACTAAATTAGCAGTCATCATGAGATGTTCAAAAGTTACAAAGCAGATGATTTCTGCATTGCCATCACACTTATGGTGTCTGCAACTCACGGTAGAGACTTGTTTGATGACTTCGTTAGCCACTTGTCAGCTGTAGCAGCCAGTGTCAGCTGTTGAGGTGTTAGCGGGAACGCTACAGTTTCTGCGTTCATGACCGACTCCTATTCCAGCGACCATCGAAATGCCAAGTCCACGAGTGAAATATTATGCTACGTTGCCTTTGGCGTATTGACACATCTTATCCCTACGAGACAGATGCCTGAAAATATCCTTCCCAGTAATTATCCAAGGTAGAACCAGCTGAACCATTTTATACAAACATTCTTAAAGGAATGTCTGTTAAATGTTACTCATCTCTAAATTACTGTCGTATTTCCAGGTATCTGTTACTGAAAAAGAAATAAGTTAACTAAAAACCAATATTTCAATAAATGCAGACATTTGCTACTCTGCTTAGCCTTTCAGTCGGAATAGTTTGTTCAGCTATTTTCAATAATCGATAAATAGTGATACATATCTCAAAATAGTAGGGACAGAGTTACGAGATTCAATTCTACCAATCTAGTCTCTTACACGATAATAAATTACTTTTTACTGCACGTATGGCAGTTTGTTATATCCAGGGTCCAAATTCTTTACTCTTTTACTAAAACTCTTTCGTCCTTTCATTGGAGGTTTAACACCCTACAACAACAGTGTTAACAGTTATCCTTTCATCATTGTTCTTGCTGCAGCCAACTGAAATATTTTTTATGTAATATGCTATTTCTTCATTGCAACAAAACGGCCATATCTCCTTAATTACATCCTAACTATGGTATGTAATATTTCATTTTGCACTTCTTAAAACTTCATTTCTCTCCTGATCTAAAATCCTAAATCCTTTACATCCCATCCAATACAGCCTTTTATAACCATTCAACTCCATTTTTGTATGATTAATCAACATGCTTACTTCGGATTGGTAGGTGACGCCAAACTTAAATGACGGATTTGATTATAAGTGTATTTTCATTTCAGAGTAGTAACTCCTTTTGGCAGAAATAATTATTTTCAACTGTACTGTCCGTAGTAGTGTACATATGTATTCTCAATATTTATAGGTTACTGTAGTTAAAATATTTACATCTTTTCATCACAATTAAATATGTTGTGTTAGATAGGTATTTATTTCTAGCCTCTTTGCATTCTATATTTAATCAACTTAGCTACTTTCCAAGATTAGACGTCCAGCTAATTACTACAAACATTCTGCTCCTTCTTTAATGACAGCGACACTTCATCATATACTACGGCTGCAATAGATTTTCAGAGTACCTCGCTTGCGTACACCTGCTTTTAATAAGATAATGGTTTCATATCTGAGATGAATAAAGTAATGACGTACGCATTTCGGACGAGCGCGCACTCGCCACATGTGTAAGCGAAGTAACCACCATGGACTCATCAGCAGTTGTAAAAAAAGGACAGAGTTACGGAGGCTTTGCGGAAAAAACGTAAACGAGAGCGTGGTACTCGTACTTCAAAGTGCCGGCGGGCCTCACAGTCACCTGTTCATTAGAGGTAGTTGCACTGCAGCCGCCGCTCCAAATTCCTTTTAACGTGCCGACACTTTTTTGGGCTCCCTTCGTGCTGGGTAATGACGGCAACGGATAATTTGTTGTCTGATTCAGAGCCCCGAAAATAGGGAGATTTGTGGTGACACCAGTAGCTAGTCACTGAAGATAGAGTTTTATAAGGGGTGAGTAATTACTAGCTAGATGAGACGTCATGATGAATAAGAGGCAATGTTTTCCATTTTATCATGTAATTAACGTTCTTACTATATTACGTCATTACGACAAAAATATAGACAGAAATTTGAAATAAGCCGTAATTGATTATTTGTACTAGTGAATTCATCATAGACGTAGATGCTACTTTTTTTAAATTAATTCATGATAGTGACTTATTTGAAACTAACCAACTAAACCCAATAATAGATATTATTTTGTATTTCAGGTACTTTAGATGCAAATATTAGTTTCAGATTTAGTTTCTACAATGTGTTATTAGTTCAGCATTAAACATCATATCAATCCATTATAATCTCGTCTGTATCTGTTTGTAGCTCTGCAAACATTTGACGGGGCAAAAATACATTCTTAAATTACCGTCTAAACGTTTTAGTTTACTTCACGTTTAATGTAATAACGTATAACGTAACGACATGGAGCAGTAAGCAAGAAAGTCTATTAATAAGGTTAAAAATACAGCAGCAAAATGCTGATGTTCGGCCATCACAGTGAGTGTGGTGGATGAGCGGTAACGTTGTGGCTTCACATTCCAGAAGACGCGGGTTCGAATCTCCATCGGGCATGCATACCCGTATTTTTCCATGATTTCCCCAAATCACGCCAGGCGAATACAGGGACGGTTCCTTCCAAAGGCGATGGACGAGTTTCTAGCTCCTAGCACTTTCACGCGACTTATGACCTCGACGTTGATAACGCGTAAAGCCATAAGCAGAAAAAAAATGTGTAAAATAGCATATTTTAGTTAAAATAACAGACAGAATACTGTTAAAGGTATTGGTCTGAGGTAACACTGTCCTTAAAATAAAACACGAGTTTTTAAAATAAAATATTGATTTGAAGTATAGTTATAACTAAACTGCTAAATGAATTGGATCTGGGTAACTAATACACCACAGCTATAAAATTATTTATCTAAATTTAATTTTTTAATTAGGTATGGAAGTTCACACAGAAAAGAAACCGTGCCTAGTACTAACTCTTCAACCCTACATTTCTTCAATAGACGGAATTTACCAAAGTAACAAATTTTTCATCGGGTGCAAACGATCACAGAAGAGAAATTCAAAGAATACCTAGCTGTTAGAGAGAGTTAAACTCACGACCAAGAAAATTCATTAATTTATAAACATTTTGGTGCGATCGTTGCTCATTTCTACTAAGCGGCAGCCGAATAAAATTTCTAAATATATGAGCCGACATCATCTGTTCAGAAAAATAATACTGCCAGATTTAATTTGAATTCCACTGGATCGCACGCTCCGGTAGCAATTTCCCTACCTGCCCATGATTCTCCTCTATTTGTATATGCCTACTTTTGCCCTCTGCGATTTTTTATTTTAAATTCATTTAGCGTTTTTGGTTAATTATTCAACAGTTTTTATGGTAATCTGTTCCAGTCCCAGAATCCCTTACCAACGAAAGAAAATTTTTATACACCGTAATGCTTTAAATCAAATGTCAGCTCCGTTCCCTTCCGCGCACCATTCTTAATTCTTCTATCAAGTACTCCACAACGTACTGTTGACATTGTTCTAAACATTAGTAAAATTTCATCAATACTGTTAAAATAAAATTCAGTTTGAAAGGCATATGAACACAAAAAAATATATCTCATACAAAATAAGATAAATCTTTTAGCCTACATTCATTTAAAAATGATTGTTACGTTATTCAATGAATGAGGAGGAAGGAAATTTACAAATCAGATTTCTCAAAATTAATTTGAGTATATACACTTAGTTTCTATGTTTGATGATTTTGTATCTATCATTCGTTAAAAGGTCAAGACAATCAATCTAACAGTACTGTAGGGAACAAAGAATGTATAATGAATAATGAATTAATTTGAGTATATACACTTAGTTTCTATGTTTGATGATTTTGTATCTATCATTCGTTAAAAGGTCAAGACAATCAATCTAACAGTACTGTAGGGAACAAAGAATGTATAATGAATAAATCAGCAGCTAGTGCTAAGAAGACGGTACAGAAATATTATCAATTCGTTGCTATTATTTTATTGTTGTAAAAAGGCCCAAACCTTTCTCATTGTACTAATATTGTTCAGGAATTGTGGTAACTGAAGAAAGCAGCTTACGCTATAGACCGCTACTGCTAAAGCCGTCTAACAAAATGAAAAGAAGATAATGTGCAAAAGTGAAATTTATTTCGATAGAAATTTCATTTGAACGCTCCCTAGATTTGTGGTTTAATAGAATTTAACAGCCTGGAACCCGGCACTTGACTTCCAATACAGTCATTACTTGTCTATTAAGAGCTATGTGTATATATTTTTGAATACGTATTTCGTTTCAATACCTTTTCTGAGCACAAACATTGTTCTCGGCTTCACTAATGTGTATGTGTAAAGGTTTCAATTGTGGTCCTAACATAAAAATAGTTTGTCATAAAACGTATCTAAGACCTGTAAGGAGCACAGCACTTTATCGAAGTGAAGCTTGGGGTATAGATATACCAGGAAACTAAAATGTGGTGCTATAGAATGTTGCCCAAAATTAATTGGAAGTATACAGTAAGAAATGGCCGTGTTTTGGAATAAGTGGACTTGAAAAGTACCACAGAGAAAAGGTACTCATTTTAAGACCGGAAATGCTTAATTTGTAAGTGGAGAAGAGCAACTGTAAAGAAAAACAAGGAATAGAATATGCAAAGCATGACGACGCCCACATTTCAAGATGGGCATTGGTTCACTTGGAAGTCGAAAGAAGTAATTGCTGAAGAAGAGAAAGATAAGAATTTGTGGAGTACATAATAGACATCATAAGATGATGTGAGTGTGTTAATGGAAATAGGAAGTGTTTTTTTTTTAATCAAATCAATCGATTGATATATGAAACAGGAGGAAAAAAAAAAACTGGATGCAACTAAACAAAAAGAAAGCATAAGTTTTATGCAATTCTCTTAACGTATAAACATGAACCATTTTCAACTGTATATTCTTCCGGTAAACTACAGCTTTTATAACACGAACGGTTCACGTAAAACCCACATTACCTAGATCGGATTCGAACAGTTAATGTTCCACAACATGTGACAGGTAGCATAATTGGAAGCTCATTAAAGATGCATATTGTACTGCTGTTCGATTGTAATTATAACTGAGCCATTGATTATTGGTGAGTCACTAGACAGTGATAGTGACAGCTGCTTCTTTGAATGCAAACATGTAGAACTGCCTCACTCAAATATACATCACAAAGGGGCTGCTGCACTGAGTTCCTACGATGACAAAAAGTAAAACAGTCTCTTGCAATAGACTCACTGTTCAGGGACACTCGTGTTGAGAGCCATTGTCTCTGACTACATCAGACATCGAATGCAGTTTGGTACAGAAACCGAGGCGCACCTAACCCGCTCTCGCGTGGCTTGTGTGGCGCGATTAATGCGCTTGTGACGCGGTGTAAATTCAACTCGACTGTACGATATTAACGCGGCGCCGCGCCAGCACATACACTCACACGCGCGTACGAGGGGCGTCGAAAATAAGGAGACAGCGAGAGGCGTCCTTTTGAAGTCCGGAAGCGCTCCGCTAGCCCCTAAAAGCAGTGTCCCGACAGGCTTTTGTCAACAGCACAGTAGCTCTCGATTGGAGAATCATCAGATGAGCCCCCCACTGTACCATTACTTCATTTGCAGATGAGGGACAGAGGTGCACTCGACGCGACTATTTGATACGCATTCTGCCTTTGTGCAGTGAGATGTGCATCAGTCCTGTGTTTCTCGGACATCGAGAGTCCACTGTTCGCCACCACAAACCTGCTGAAATTTTTCGCTGTCTAGTAGCTTGCATTGAGCGGTATCGCAACTCACAGAGTGCGGGTGCAAAGTGGTCATAGCGGGCGTGCGAAGTGGGGCCTCCAGTGCTGTTGAGGTCGCAATTTGGGTGCCACAGTAGTGCGCCGCGCCCCGATCCAATTAAACGCGACTCTGGTGCGGTTCATTTGTCGCATTCCGGCAAGGCACGGCGCGCGCTGATTGATGGGTTAAACATGCTCAAGTGTGACGTGGTATGACGCTGTGCGCCGCAAACCAGCCGCACGCTTCGCTGTTTCGCAATTTACCGTATACACGTACGGGGTGAACCCCCCAGCGAACGGGAGAGCCGTGAAAAATCTGGTTAGGCGGCAGGTCCGGAGGGCGGGGTATTATCTATTAGCTCTAATGACTCGTGCTGAAATTAGTTTCTAACTGAGGGGTCGCTACGTGGACTGCACGAACAACCCCTGCGCAAAATCCTACTAGATAAACTGATTTTTCTTTCACTGCGACTCTTGTGTAGAGGGTCCTCGAAATATTTGTTGGCTATGTTTTTTCCTTCTATGGAACCAACATTTAGCATTACACGAGCTCCTCATTAATCGCAGCAACCGCCACGTTTCTTTTTAAACTATCAGAATTATTTTTAAAGACTATACGCTCAAAACCTTATATTTTACCTACGGAAAAAAGAAAATTATTTAATTTTTTCAAACAAGGTTTTTCCAAGGAAATTAATTGGATTTTCGACCATTGTAAGCTAAAACCAAGGAATTTTGACGCAGTATGTAACCATAGATGATGATTCTTTTTCCACACCACATAAAAATATTTTTAACCATGAAAATTAATATACTGCCTCCATTTAAAAAAAAACCTAAGGAAACAACAAAAACTTAAAAAACAAAACAATACTCCAAAAAAAATCAAAAGAATCCTAAGCACCAGAACATGGGATGTCTTTAACAAGCAGTGTAGAGATACCACGGAAAGCTGATGTCTGGATGGTCAGATGTAGGATGGAACCAACGTTTTCTTGCGACCCTGGATGTTACGTCATCTTTCATACAAACAATATCTGCTCAGTGATTCAATATACTTTCAACCTATTTTATTCTCCTTGACGGAGCTCACCAATACCGCTGGAGTGTCTTACGTAAAATCCTATTGGGGTGAGTAATGTTAATTTACAACTTTTTACATTCTCGTTAGTGAAATGCGTTGTCTGGAGACTGCGCTCACTTCAATTGCTCGGCAGCCCTCGTCGGGTCTCGAAAATGACCGAAGTGCTAGTTACACTGATTACCACCACAGCACTGCTTGGCTAACCGGAAATTTCAAACAAATAACTGTATTTGATTTTATTTGCACCAACATTGTTAAAAGAAGGTGTAGCTGCGATGCTAACTGAAAGGCAATTGCTTGTTCCGGAAGCAACAGTATAGACATACGAAAAATTATAATGCAAGGCATAGGTTAAAAAACTTGCAGTGCGGCATTCGTTTAAACTTAAATGTTGCTTTTTGTTTATTTACAATGATTGGATGCAGAGATTCATGTAAGGAGAAGAGAATCCATTGTTTAATTGTTGTATTATCTGTAACATTTACAGGAACCAAGCGATTTTTTTTTTTTTTTTTTTTTAGACGGTAACAAATAGGAAAATGTATTAAAACTCAGAGAAAGTTTACAAGAAATAAATAATTGGATTTTTGTTTTCAATTATAATGTCAAATAGAAGTGCGACGCCAGTCAAAAGGTAATTTTATGATGTGTTAAAGAAATATAATGTGACATTTGTTTAAATCTACATGTAGCTATTTGATCATTTACGAAAGTTAAATCCATTAAGTCATGTAACGATCTATTCTCTGTAGCAATTATTAGAACCAGGCGCAACATAACCTAATAATTGTTTGATAGTAGTTAAGAAACAGGGAAGTTTATTAGAAATTCAGAAACATTTTTCAGTAATAAAGGAAATTAATCATGAAATTTATCAATCAAATAAATCATCATTATTTGATTTTGAAATTATAGTTCCCTATAGCAATAAAAATTATTGTCATCATTTTTGGCGGGCTTTGTGGAAATAGTTGTAAGTAGAGCAAACTGAGGGCAAAGATACTTTTCCATTAACTGTTGTGGAAGAAGCAACGAAAAAGTGAGCGGCAAAGCGGGATTTTGTTACGTACAAAGGTAATCACAACTAATGATGTTATTACCAGTGGGCACTTAAAACACTTGTCACTAGCCACGAACGCTGCCTGTGTAATGGGCTTTACATGGGTTTTATTATACGTCACACCAGTTTTTAGCATAATTGCCTCATGGAATGTAAGCATTAATTGGTTTATTACTGAGGAGCATGTCATAACTGTACAACATGAAATAATTTACAACCAGCCCTTGGAACAAATTCTAATGATAGTGCTTGACATTATGACTTCTCAGAATCTGTCCATGAGAAAATCAGGAGCTTTTCTTTACAAAGACTTTGGTCGATTTGTTCGATTTCGTTCCTACGCTTTGCCAGAAAAACTCAAATAGCATTAATGTGCCGTAAACCTCCCTCCTACCTTTTTTTTTTAAATGCATTTCTAGGTTTTCGTGATTGTAACTTTTATTACAACATGTAGTCTCTGACCCTGTCAAGAAGTGTTTAAACAGTGTTAACCCTTCTTCCTGCGGTAGTATAAAATCCATTCGTGATTCAATTTGTAAATACAGTATGTGTTAAATGTGCTGTTGGACTAAAAAACACCATTCACTGACGTCAAAATCTCATGCAATTTCTTATCAGTTATGATAATCGGGCCTTCTATGTTGCCAACACATAGTTGAACATCCGTTTCTTCAAAAGTCTCCTTAGATTTACAGTTAACACACCACATTTGGTGGAATGTAGCATTCATCAGTTTTTTTTTATCCCTGCTTATAAATTGTTAGTTTTTCTTTGTTGAAGAAATACGACATTCGACATCTACGTCTTATAAATTACGTAATCGATAGTTTTGAGTAACATACTAGAGAAACATACGAACTGTTCGGCGCAACCTGTATTGGTTGTAATCGACATGGTGTTTGCATGTTATGAGTTTTGTGATACGGCTGCTGAGCGATGTTGTTGTGGAACCTTCGAGACCTAGGTGATGTAATATCGCAGCTGAGTGCCGCCGAAAGGTAATTCAGAGCGATTAGCGCTCCCGCGTCAAGTTGTCTGTAGAGCGTAATCTGCTGTGTGCCTGAGCGCCGACGGGCTACAACACTCACACATCCATATCTCCAGCTTATCGGATTTAAGGTAAGCATGTAACAGCGTAGGGTGTCAGGTTTCAAGTATGCAGTTATACAATCAATACCTACTTTTTGGGGAGGGGGGTTGATAATTTCACACAACTATTTCTCGCACGCAACCCTGCACCTGCCTTTCTTTGCACAGTTTTTCTCAGCATTCTTCTGTAAAACCTCTGGTGACTAGCTATTAAGTAACAACCTTACTACTGATTCCAAAATATTAAGAGTCTACTTGAAGTTAATATTATCTGAAAATTTGCCAAATGTTCCGATATCTGTGACTCATAGGTTTAGCTTGAGAAATTACCAGAGAACGCAATCAATAACAGATATGATTAAAGAACTGCAATTGTATTCATCGGAAGAAAGGAGGAGAGTGAAGAGTTTCATGGGAGTGTACATGGTATATTTTGGTGATGAGGCATGGAAAGATATTGGTGTAAGAATTAAAATTAATGCACGGTAAGGAAAAGATGATCATGGCCACAAGCTGACACTCGATTTCAGACACGAGGATGTAGAAAGATTCTCTATTTTAGGTAAGGGTGTCAGGGATTGGAATAAATTACCAAGATAAATGATGAACAATTTAGCAACAACGATGAAAGAAATTAAAGTTAAAATTTGTAGAGAGCAAACGTAGGAGGGTGCAGGAAAGGGGGGGGGAAACGGGTGTCTGGGAAATTTCCACCGGAGCGTGAGCTCCATTGCAATTAAATTAAATTAGATGCTTTTATTTTCCGGCAATAAAAGCCATTTCAAATAGTTGCATTCAAGAATTGTGTAGTTTAAATAAATTACAAGATATGGAAGGGCATTTATGTCTGGAAGGGGAACAGGAATAATTATGATTTACAGGACGATACGAATTAGCAAACTCAGGCTATAAATATATTAAGCAGGAAGTTCCAAAAATTATTAAAAATTATATCACAACGTACATAGTAATACATGTTGATGTTAACGTTTTTTATGCGTTCATATAAAAGCATCGTAAATGAGCGAATTTTAATACTGCTGAGCACTAATTTCAAGTTGGGCAATATCATTACAAAACCGCACACGTGGAAGTGAATACAGAGGAGCAGCTACCCACTAGGCAGTCAGGAGGGAGGATACTCGAAAGTGCACAACTGGCAGAAAGGGGAGAGAGAAAAATTACAAGTCATGGCTCTCAAAATGGTTGTCGTTTGATACAGAAACGCTCTAGCAAGCACAAACCGACCACTCTTTTGTAAAACAAAATAGCATATTAACTTTCTAATTCTAGCTGGACCCAGGCCGATGCCATCGCGCGGAGACAATTAAGATTCTTTATTTTTTTGTGTGTGAGAGACGACCTGTCCGGATGGTAGTTCAATAAAACATTAACGCACGCCCATATAATGAGAGTTGTCTAGAGCTGCGAGAGAGCGTGGTCCACCCTTCCGCCCCACCCCGGCCGCCCCGACTCATGAATATTCACGCGCACGAACTTTCACCCCCGCTCGCGCCGAGGCAGCAGGCTGGCTAGCAGACACACGTACCGTACCTGGCCGACACACATAACCTCCGGAAATGCCCCGACATTCCTTCCCGCAGCTGCGTAACGAAGTTTAAATACGCGCTACCACGCACGCAGGCATGCATGAGCGCGCATTGACGTGCAAACAGCACGTGCTCAGCCTCTTATGTGGTAATTGAAATATGAGTGGCAGAGCCTAGGTTCAAAAGCTGCCACTCCATGATTTAAACACCGTTCCAGAGTAATTTAGATTAAAAACAGCCGCAATTCGAAGTTAAGTATTGAATAAACTGATGACACATGTGCATACAAACAGCTCATGTACCACTGCAACAAACGATTAATGGCTAGAGCCAACAGCCTGCTGACTTCCGGATTGGTTTACTTTCCGAAAGTCACCTGTGCGTATTCTATGCTACCTGGACCGTGAAACAATATCTTGGAATAACTTTTGATAATAAACTCAAATGGGCAGGACACATTGGGCAGGTGGTAGAAAAATGTTAAAAAGTACTTTCTTTACTGAAAGGATGATGAGAGAATGTACCAGATAAGCAAGGGAATTGAATTACAAATCTTTGGTCAGACTATTGCTTGAAAATGGTGCTGCAGTGTGGGATTCACATTTTGGGTATCAAATACAGTATTTAGAGTGCGTACTAGATTGTTTGGTGGAAATTACCGCAGGACTCGGTCAGTAACTGGTAAGATATATGAGCTGAATTGGGAGTAATTGGAAGATAGGAACAGGTTGAAGAGTGTGCTGGGAGTGAACTAGGTATATATCGGTGGTGGGGCTTGAAGGGACTTTGGTCGAAGAATTCGGAGTAGTGTTTGAAAAGGAAAAGATGACCATGACCACAAGCTGGCACTTGATTTCATGCATGAGGGAGAGGGAAAGTTTTCTTTTGTCGATAAGGTTGTCAGGGATTTGAATAAATTACCGTGGGGAGTGATGAATAATTTACCAAAAACGTAAAATTCGTAAATGGCAAAAATAGTTGTGTCGAGGAATTTAACACTATGTATATAAGATAACAAAAATAATAACAAGAAACTGGTAATTAGAAGACTATGGAATTGCAACCAGAGTATGTGCTCCATCGCAATTAAATTCAGTCCTATAAAATTACAGACATGACCATCGATTTAAACCAATTGCTGGTTTTATGACCGCTCTACTGTCAACTTCGTGAGAAGATCGTAATGATCCAGTTTCTTTCTGCTTGAGTGCGGAAGACAGGTATGACTCTTGGCTCTTGAAGCAGCTTCATATGCGCCAAGAAAATAATGCTGGTCGAGACACTCGGCGAAAACTAGAGACTGTCTACTGGCGCCTATGTTTGTCAACGCGAAGGGGCCAATGCTTTTCGAGTAACTAAACATTTATATGAGTGTAAAGCAACAACCGAAATGCATCAAGTGAAAAGGTAAGAAAAAATGAGAACATTCCTAATAATAGTTAATTCGGTGTTTAGACGATTAAACTTTTACAGATACTCGCTTTGGAAGTAGAGGACACTCTTCATGGCCACGAATTTGCAGGCATCCTCACATGCATCACATACTAACCTCCGGCATTGAAGAAGCGGTCTACGACAAAAAAATTTCGACCTTGCGTGCTTAAACATGATGGATTTTAATTCCTTTAACTAGCTGACAATTCAGCAGACCAGTAACGAGATGACTGGCAACTCACACTATGAATACAGAAACCATTAGACATGATAACAGTAAACGGACTGTATTTACTGAAATTGCTATGGGTCATACTCTATCGTACAATCACCTAAGTTAGTGGATCTATCTAATTACAATTACAGTCATTATTTTGTTATTTTTCTGGAATGTGCTCATTAAATTCTATTTGAATTGAATAAATATTCATGTATGTCATAGAGTACTCATATTTTAATGTAATAAAGATTAATATCGTCAAATCGCTAGAATTTTACATGGATACAAATATTCATTTCTCGATCACTTACTAATATAAAAGAAATTATTCCATTAACGTTGGCAATGAAAATGTAACAGAAAGTACTGATCTTTAACAATTGACGTAAAACTAGAAGCAGATTTTTTGAATTTTTAGCCTGTTATTGCGCTTTTGTTACAATATTTCCCAAGCTCTTGAAATGGATGTTCAGCAATAGTACAACAACTGCTACTTAATGCATTATACTTTTCAAATTTCAAGATCATTGGCTACGAATTTGTCGATGGTTGATTTGCGTCTCAAAAATTGACAACATTTAACCACATCCATGTAGATAAAGATGGAAATGTAACTGCCACAATTTGAAAAATAAAAGACAAATGTAAATGATGCTGTGATTCCCGTTCGCGAGTATTTTGAAGCTTAATACGATTGCTAAATGACATAGGTTCAATCTGTCTCTCATTATGCCTCAGTTGGAGCTGAACCTATAGAATTTAATGAAATTCGAACAACTGAGCGTTAGTAAAGTTTTTCACGTATGTCGCAATAGGTGTGTGGTCCAAGACTGATCCACACGAGTTTATATGAGATCTCATCTGAGGTTCACACACTTCCAACAAAGACTTTCCAGTGCTATTATACAACACGCATAACATTACCCCGTCGTTTTCGAGATGTTTGCAACAAGCTGAATGGTTGAAAGTGAAAAATTTTGCCTAAATACTGTGCTAAAAAATGTAGAAAGTATTATTCTCTTTGTTTTAATGTATACATGTGCAAAGTTTTGACCAAATCGAATATAAACTGTGAGCCTACGTAAAGATTATTGGAAATTAAGGGGTAGGTGGTAAAGGAGGAGAGGGGTTTGGCTTTTGTAAACCAAATGTAGACAGTATTTTTTTTTTATTTTAAACTATTCGTGTGCAAAGGTCCATCGATATCGTATATAAACTGTGGGTACGTATAAGGATTTCCAAGTGTACTTAGAAGCTCGAGACTTGTCTCGAATGTCAATTTACAACAGGGTCCTTAAACTCGAGCATACAATGTGACTTCTGATTCAAAACTCTCTTTCAAGAATGAAGGATGCTATTAACGCTGTAAAAACTAATAAAGAGTGAATGGGGACAGATAGCAAAGGACATGGAGACAAACAGTGCTGTAATTTTAGCGAGAGTCGTTGATGTTCAGAAATTTTCGTAAACAAGATTCATGAGAAACGCGTTTTTTATTTACGGACGCTAAGGAACCCGTCAAAATGGGTAAATTTTTTCATAAAATTACTGGATGGGCTATAGATGATCCAGTAGCTAGTTTTTCCGCGCTATCGCATGACAAATTCTACCCATTCATTGAACATGAAACTAAACTGGTGAGGAATTTCATCGCGCAGCAGATTCAAGAACGTCGTTCCAATTTGATTTTCTACTGTGACCATTACTTCGCTAAATATCTTGAAGAAACTTTCCCCAGCAACAGACATACTACCATCAACACCGCATCTGGGGCTGTAGTTAGCTTGCAGCCTGTGGTCGCTCTTCATGAAATCACGACTCGAGAATCTTCTGCGTACGCCTCCTAGTTTACATTCACTGCAGATCGTTAGCTCCAATACGTCGAGATGTCCATAACTTGACCACAACAAACAGCTAGCCCTCAAGCATCCCTGTTAGATAAAAAGCGACACAAACCTTAAGTTCTTTTAATAAAATTTGTCAAAATTAATTTCAATCAATAAACCATTTACTTCCATCTCATTTAAATGAAAATAAAATTTCTGAGATGTGCATTATTAATTTCAAATATTCATTCATTTATAATACCAGTCCAATCATTTTAATTTTTAAACCTGTCAAACAAATAAGAGCGAACTTATGCCATTATTATTTCTTCTTCTTCTTCATTTCATTATGGGCATACTAGCACTGCAACCGAGTATGCATCAGTTGATGATTAATATTACAAATAAATATGGGTACTTCAGCTTTATACGTTTTTTTTTCTTGTTTTAGAGGCACTACCGAAGAGAAAACATTAAATGAAATTAATTTGAGTGACTGACCCTTCAGGTGATTTAAATCAAAATAAATTTGAAAAGCAAAACATGGATGCTAAATTTTATGACAGTTTTCATTTATTTAGTGATAGTATGAATTATAATTACTTCACAACTGAAACTTTTTTTAAGTTTGTACATGTACTTCTAGGCTATTTTTTAATGTTACCGATAGCTAAAAATTATTCAAGTTGATAAAGATACGAACATGAAACACTAATTTAATATCATTTTATTAACAGGTTAACCCAAACATCTGACTGAAGAAAAAGTGAAAGTAATTAATATCTCTCTTTCTCGCATAATAGCTCCAGAAATATTGCAGGTTGCTTTCACATCATCCCTCAACACATTCACTGCGGAGAGTTTCCGACGAGGATGAACGGGGGGATGCTCACGTAAATTGCTTTTAATACAGCTCTTTGTTACAAAGGGGTCGGGCGCCCAGCAGCCCAGCCATCAGTATAGCGATCCCGGTGCCTCGTACGGGAAAGAACCAACAGAGCCACGTTACAATCCCGACATTGAATGGCGACCAACTTGTGATGCACTCACTTTAATACTGAGCTTGTTTCAAACTGCAAACGAAATTTTATGCGACAGTGCTTTTATTTCTTCTTATTTTCATAACATTATTTGTTGCGTGAGTTACTGAGCTTAGTGCATGATCCGAAGGGCAGATATTTCTCTCCGCAACCGATTGGTTTCTTTGAATTTTCATCCCATAAAGTGTGCAAATAAACTGCTAAACGATAGAAGCACCGAGATAATTATTTTAATTTCGCGAGTAGGGTTGGTGTGCACACATTTTCTGAATGTTGATATGTAAATAAACAGCTTTAACGGAAAAATTATCTATTTTTAAAGTATAGCGTGGGAATATCATTTATATCCTCAGGTGAAAATAATAAATGGATTAAAAATGCATTGGTACATCATATGGTGGTCTATTTCACGAACGTATATGGTGCATCCAGGAAATAAGAACCGTTTGCGCAAAGAATACGCACATGTCACTCCACTTAAATGGTGCCACCTCCAGTTGGTTCTTAAGCATCTACTGCATTAAGTGTGATAGTTATACTGGTCTACAAATATTTATCACTTTTCTGTATTATTTGTAGTTTAAACTGAACGCCAAAAATCGGAAATCCCGCAGCTTGTGAATTGCGGTCGGTAATAAGATTTTTGCACGCATAAAAAGTAATTTGCAGCAAGAATTTAAAGATAAATTTATTTAAGTTCTGCAGATTCGTGCTGTGAAACGCTGAAGAAGCCGCAATTCAAAATGGACTGCGTGGGCTACTGATAGCTAGTGTGTTTTTTAGACTTTACGCCTCGTTGACGTCGAGGTCATTACAGACGGGAATGGACTGGGGACGAAGAATGGGAAAGAATTTGGCCATGGGCTTTTACAGGAAACATTCCAACATTCGTCTGCAGAGATTTGAAGAAAGCGTGGAAACCCAAATCTAGATGGCCGGACGGGGATTCGAACCCACATTCTCCCGTTATTGCTATCACACGACGATCGGTAGTTTGGTTTGAACTTTTTTTAAACCTACAGCGTACAGTCCCAACCTCGGTCAGAGTGGTAAAGCGACGGTGTCTAGAGAGAAATTAGTAACAAGCTACGTTGATAGATGGATAGATAGATAGGTATGTTCACTTTGATCCCATGTGAGAATAATCTCGGGGATGTGGAACAGTATATACACATATTAATAATATCAATTATATTGCCAGCAATTGATAACAAGTTAGCTACAACCCATTGGCATAATCAATATCCTCTGTAATCTACAAATACAATCCCGAGTTAATTACTACATTTTATGTGGAACAGTGTACACTTGTTACCAGAATATAATAACCAGTTTATTTTCTTTTGCTGTCCTGTGGTGAAGTTGTCGACCCATTCAATGGGTCGACAGTTATTTTCTTACCAACCATTGACCAAAATAAGTTTCGCTGTAATCTACAACTACATATCATGTTAGTTAACATTTACGTGGAACAGTACACACCCTTATTAACAATATCAATTATATCACCAACAACTCATAAGTAGCCAATTACTTAAAAAGCTGTTAGTATGATAATTATTCACAGAGATTTTTGAGTTCATGTTATACCATGTTAGTTACTATATATGAGTGAATTTTGTAAACAGTGTAATTACTTCATTTGCCAAAGATTTCAATAGAAAAAAAATCATATATAATTTTAGTAATTGTGGACAAATTGTTACCTTCCCCATGTATACACCATATATACTAATTTATAGGTCATTCTTAGTTACCAAATTCCAAGAAGAAAATTCATTCACAGAGTAAAATGGGTTCTGAAGCAGAAACTCTTCAGTTTAGACTTAAAGTAGTTGGATTTTCGTAGATAACAATTAATTTCTGTTCGTAAGACATTGAATAAGGAAGCTCCAGTAAATGTTATCCTCTCTGTACAATTGACAGTGATTTGTAATCCTTGTGAATATTATATTTATTCCTAGTATTATGGCTATGTATGTCAGCATGAAGATTGAAGTGTTCAGGATTTTTCACTACAAATGATAGTACATAGTATACATACTGTGCTGGCATTGTTAGTACACCTACGTTTTTAAATAGATATCTGAATGACGTCTGTGGGCTTGCTCCACAAATAGTTCTTACAGGACACTTTTTTAATTTAAATCCCCTCTGTCCTTGTGAAGAGTTTCCCCAGAAAGAGATGCCATAAGTGAGCAGGGAGTGAAAATATGCAAAATATACTAACTTTCTTGTTTCTATGTGCAGAAATGACAGGTTCGTGACGAGTTTCTGGGAAGAAGGAGTACAAATGCTGGTGTCACGGTACGATAATGCCTCAAAAATTGCGACTGAGTATAAATGTAATATGTATAGTAACAATAGCAATCGATTGATTTGCATGATTTATCTACTGTTATTACGTTATTCATTTCGATCAATATATGACAATCTTATTTTCTAATTATTACTCTAGCTTGCTTTATTTGTGCTTCGTGCTTTTGTGATGATTCGGTATACTGTGACATATGTAAGCGATTTTGTTTATTTCGTAGAACATTCTTTCCCCGGTGAGATAAAGATTTCAGTTATTTTAAAACCTTCTCTAGACAACGCGGATCATTAAAAAAAAAAAATAAACTCGCGTAAATCAAATTTGTCTAGTAGTTTTTTAGTTCTATAGCGGACACATTCGAACCATTGCCTTTTACATATTATATAGGCAGATACATACAAACTGTCACTTCTTCCAAATACTGGTTCCTTTATTCATATTTTAGAAATTGCGTGATTTAGATGGTATGGCATCGGTTATTCCTCCTATATATAATTGCTAACAGTACAAATAACAATTGGTGCCAATATCCTGTACATTTTTTGACGATATTGGCTCAGTGCTTAAGGCGTCTGACAGGATATCGAAAGGTCCCGGGTTCGAATATCTGTCTTGGCGGCAATTTCCATAGGTCTTTAACCTGATGTTTACCTCTGGCATGTGAAGTAATGTAAAGTAAGCCACAACACTTCCGTGGTTCGGATCCCAAGTTAAACTGTAGTTCCTCTTTGCCCTGTAGGATTACCGTCTTAGGTTAGGTAAGAAGGAAAGGAACAGGCTGTCTTAAATTTGATATCAAGCTTTGTATGCCACCTTTGGGAGTATCCAACCTACCTTCGGGTTTAAAACCATGTTTAGCTTTATTAAAGACTCATTCCTACGTATGTGCTGATATGAAAATGTCATTCTAAAGCCGATAACGAGTAGCTGGTGTTCACACTGCTCTATCTAACTCACATCAGTCTACTGCAACCTGAAGACCCTTCCAGTGGTTCGACATGGCCTTGAGGTTATAATGTTTCATAAGGTGCATAGTGAGTAATGCAGTTAGAAGCCAACAACACAAAAATAACGGGATTAAAAGGAAAGATGTGAACTTCTTGTTATCACGACATTCAGACAGAAAATACAAAAATTAACAAGCCTGTGCTAGAAATGAAGTATAAGATTGATTTCTTTTATCTTTAACTAATGTCATAATGTGGGAATAAGAAAGTTAATGATTTCTGAAATTCTTATATTCAAGCGGGAGACATAATCGATTTTAGTTTACTCTCAAGGTATGTTATTTTTATTCGAGTATACATTTTAGATTTCCTTCTAAATTGTTCATTTCATCTGTAAAATTTACGGTGTTTGGTAAATTGCTACCAATCTTCACAGTGTAAAAATACTCGACAAATGCGTAAAACGGACTACTTTCAACTGTAAAAAGAATTTAATTAGTTTAGTATTTCGGAAAGACGGCACACTCCGAAGTGTAGTTTTATTTTTCCTACGCTGTCACACTGTCGAAGAGATTCGTAACTGAACCATGCCGTGCCCGTTGCTGTGGCGAGGGTCACCGGTTTTGCATCTGGCCTAGTCCAATGGTGGTTTTAACGAAGTGTTGTATGTGTGCCTCGTACTACCCTCCCATTCGAATGTAAGAACAGCAATGTGGATAGTGTGAATTAAATTCTCGAAGTTGGCTATATTACTCCACTGGGTAAAAGTGGTACTATCTCTTACTTGAATGGTATAAACTTAACGGAACATAAATAACGAGAACGACAAACTTTGACATTTCGTAATTCAGATTTTACAAATGGGCATTGTATTTATGATGATTTGTATAGACTGATTGAAATTATTTATCTTACTACTTAATGAAGACACTAAAACTTCTTTTACGCTAACATGCTGAATGTTGAAAACCTACATGCTAAGTATACGTAATGTACGTTAATAACGACATTTCTCAGTAACAAATATACTTCCAGATCCGTAATGCTTAAATTTTAAACGTAAACATAAAATTCTTATATATCGTATTCTTTCACAGAATAAATGGTTTCTGGAATGAGAGCTATTTCACTTTGGCTTTAAAGCTGTTAAATTTGTTATTGATAGTATTTTATTTCGGGTGGCAGGATGTTGAATATGGAAGAACCTCAGAAAGCTATTCCATTCTGTACAGCTGACGATGACCTATAACCTTTATGAATGTTACAATACCAGTCATAAATATCCAGCTATGTACATTATTACTGGGATGTACTTATTTTCGGAATAATGGTAATAAAACAATTAAATTTTAAGACAAAATGTAATGTTTGCATTACTTGTAACTAGTCTGCTGGGATATATTTTCCAGTGTAGTCAACAACCAACCATAAAAGATTTAAAACACAAAAACCTTGAAAGATTGTAACTATTATACTGGTTAGTAAATGTTATGAATTTGGTAGTGGACCATCTGCTTTCTTCTACGTCCCGTGCACGTTCGTTTTTGCGACCCCAAGTTTTTCTGACCTAAAAGAGACTAGGATCGATCCCACTCACCATTAGTTACTCCCTTCGCATAATGACGGCAGCTTCGAGTCGGAAGATATGACACTTCCCCGCGCAGAGAGCAAGCAAAGCGAACACGCAGACTGCTGCTCCGACCAATCTACCACCGCCGTCAGCGCGATAAATGCTCACCACTTGTCTTCCCACCCGCCGACATCAAATCCAATCCGCAGTGCGAATCCCCCGTGGCCGAAAAAAAAAAAAAAAACGAAGGGCTGCCGATCTATCGAGATACGCCATCACTTTCTGGTGAGCAACCCTTTGCTTACGCCTCTCGTAAAATTCACTCTCTCCTAACGCGGGGCTTCCCCCCAACGAAGAACGTTTCGCAGCCTATGAATATATCCTGTCTCCCGCGTCCGGGAAAAGAATTTTCTTCATTTCCACAGCAAACTAATTACCAATTTAATTACAACGTCGTGATCTGGTATTTTAATTACTATTAAACAGTTTAGTCGGCTTTCCTCTCCCCTCTCTGGTTGGGCCTTCCTACGTCGCTACCCTCCCCTTCCCGCCTTCTTTACGTTCCGTTCTAATTTAAACACATTATACCTCGAAAAGTATTTTGAATTCTATAATTGAATTTCAAACGGAGAACACTCACTCTAGATTTAAACCGATCTTCGCGTTCATAATCTGTACGGCTGCGCTTAACGAGAAAGGAGTAGAAGTGGGTGGAGTCCGAAAAAAAAAGAGGGGGAAGGACAAAAGCAATTTACGTTATCTGGCGTCGGCGATGGGAAGGCTTCGACAAGGGCAGAACAGAAACTGATGCGAGCTGCTGGCTCGCGTGTTGCAGCCCGGTCGATTCTTAATTAAATCGATCTTTAAGTCCCCTCCTGTCTCTGCTGCTACAATACACATTCCGAGGTGAACACTTCTGACCAATTCTGTCTCAGAAGACGTCTAAATAGAACAAACCTACATTCAAATTAAGAAACTGAAGTGATGGCTCCCTCTTCAAAAAGAAATCAAATATATCCTGAAATTACTTCATTAATTCAAACAAGATTACTGATTCAGGGGTTGGATATGTATACAGGTTGGAAGTTCCATCCTTGCTTGTGAAATAATCTGGTGCGAAAAACGAGGTCTCAGGAAAGTAATTAAAAATATGAGCATACGAATCATGAAAAACTTACACTGCTTACTGTAACTGTGCATTGGTTTGCTTCGTGATTGCCGTTGAAAGGGATAAAATGGAAGGTGCTTCGTTCCAACTCGAAAAAGTGAAAGGACGAGCTAAGTTTCGAAACAAAAAGTTTTGCAGTATCCCGGTGAGTCTTTTATCATTACGCTGATCAAAGATGGATCTTCCTCACTTTAATTTGACTTGAGAATCAAAGCAAACTACGGTTACTATACGCGACATCAGATATCTCATATGAAATATAGCCAATTTTAGATTTTTTTCGGTCGTAACGGTGATGATCAACAAAATAAATATTGACAAGCCTGCATTCACATATAAAATAAATATTAACTATTTTTATGAAGCGTTAACCATTCAGCTTAGTCAAGGACAATCAATTTAATTAACCTGACAGCAACAAATGTTTTTATTCCATGGTTTTCCCAGATCACAATAGCCCATGGGCGCCTCCTGCCATATCCCGTATATCCCTTCCAAACTATTACCATTTCGGATAGGTGCAATGCACCCTCTGCCACACACTTTTAGTGAATCGCAGAGTAATAGTAATAGTAATAGTAAATGTTTCTATTTCGCCACTGAAACAAGTTTCGTGTGTTTATCAGCTGAAGGAACAGTCGATAGTTTGCTATATTATTCATTGTGAGAAATACTTGTATTTTAGTCTCAGAATGTGGAAAGTAAATTTATTCTGTATGATAAATCCGATAAATCCAGCAAATAACTTCGTATAATAACGTTTGCTTCAAAATGTGATAGAATATGACGACAATTTCTTGAAAAACGTAAAGAACAATCAAAACCCGCAGTATAGTTTTTCACGTAACTCATTTAGAAGTTTTACACTTTTACGATCTGAGGACATCTTATTACTATTCTTTAATTATTATGTCTCAGAATATCGGCGTTTATTCTAAGAAGTTGGAAGAGCTTTAGTAGTTTTAACAGGTTACTGTGTTTCACTGTGTCATCCGCTCAATGGCTTCGTCAAATTTGAAAGAAATTGCAATTTCCATCTTTTGATTTAAATAGGAAAAAATTGTGTAACATGTAATTCAGATTAAAAATAGATGGAACTTGCTGTGATCAAAAACAATAAAAAGCCAAATAAAATCGATAATTTAGCCGCACACACTCAACGTCAATCTTAAAATGCGGGTGCTGGTTCAAAAATACAATTTTCTGAGGAGCTAAGGAATGTTTAGCGAGCTTCAATTGTAAAAATAACTAAATATTAAATCAAAACAAACAGTGAAATAGAGATCCGCTGTTAATATATGATTACAGAATGCAAACTTAAAGATTATATGGTACTAGCTGATACCCGAGAATTCGTACGCGTGGATTAAGAATTTCTTTGCCAGAATTGAATATAGAAAGTTGTTGGCAACGAAGAATTCGTCCCAAACAACACCGAGTCGGCATAATATGACAGGAAAGCCATCACAATAATATTCTACCGTCGAACCTTTCTCTTGAAGGGAATCAATTTCCAATATATTTAAAAACAGAAAAACAAACGAAGGTGAGGGGATGTGGGGGGGTGTTAACTAAGGGCAGGTTTATTGGTCATTTCTTCTTTCTTCAGCATGAGCATCCGATTCTTGGGTTCTAATAACTTTAGCAGCTCGTGCTCTGCTAGAGTTACAACTTAGGCCAGTTTACGCCCGCAAGGCATGTCAAAAAAGAAGGCAAAATAAACCGGTGCCAGAAACATTTAAGCGGACACAAAGTAATAGGACAGGGGAAATCTACGTCTCTACTAAATAATACGCTTTCTCTCTAAACGAAATTTATTATCAAATTATACTCTAACATAATGCGCGAGAAGCACACCTTGAGCAACCGACGTAACATTACAGACTAACACACGCATCCGTCAATCTGTCACCATTCCATAAGGTCTCAAAATTTTGTGAGTGCAACTGTTAATCACACCAAAAAAAAAAATGTACTGTGCCTTCCCTACAGATTTTCTTGTCAAATTCCGTCAGTATCGGTATAGGCATTTAGTCGTCATAACGTAACAAAAAGACAGAAGCTTACTTCCGCATTTATAGTATTATTACTGCACATCACACATACACTGACTGCGAATCACCCCTGAGGGATCACTATAACGTAAACATTGTACACCTACAGCATTGCAAGACTAACTACTAGTTTACTCGTATTGCACCCCTAAATTTGTGATATCTACAGTTTAACATTCAATCCGATTAACCGACGGTCCAGGCGTGACTCTTACGATCAAAAACAATTTTTAAAAATTTTGCCTCCACGTAGCTTTGAACCAGAGACCACGATCCAAACATCAGTAAGCAAGCGATTTAACCACTGAGCTACCTGACCGCTGTATCGAAAGGCAGTACGGAGACATAGATATCCAACGCGTCTGTCTATCACCGATCAGTAAATTTTCGAAATTATAAGAAACATATATTATTTATACAGATAATTTTTCAGCCAATTGTAGAAGGTATTTTTCTTCTTGTTTCAAAGGATAAGTGCAAAGTTTCATCGAGATCGGATGAAAACTGTGGATTTTTATGAAGAACAAACAAACAAACATATATACATTCATCTTTGTATATATGTAGATAGATTAGTGTAGGCCCGTTACAACATTGGTCACTACTTATGCGGCCTGGACCATGATTCTCTCATCCATCTTATGGTTTCTTTGGCAGTGAGATCTCCGAGAGGATAGTTCGGCTTCCAAGTGGCAGAGTTCTAAGTGCCCGCGTCTTTCGCCTCTGTATTGTGCGCTACACTAGTGGAGGAAGTGTTGCCATCTGTCTGCGAAGCGTGTAACTCTGTTCTGTGTGTGTCAGGTGTATTTTTGTTTGTGAAATTTGCAGTTTATGCAGTAGATATTGGGGACCGTTCCAGCATTTGCCATGACGATAGCGAGAAACCACTTGAAAGCCGCAATCTAGATGGTCGGTGTGCGGTCCCGGTGTGCCTGCCTTATCCAGTCCACTTAGCCACGCTGGCAAGATGGACCATGATTAAAACTAATTAAGGACAAATCCATTATTTTGATAAGTAGATAAAAATCACAGTAAATAAAAAAAAAAGAAACACGCAATGGAGACATACACTTAATAACGTCATGGTCCAACTACAGTGAACACTCCAGCAATGTAAAAAGCGAATAAAATATTATTAAAAAATCATTAATGTTTCCACTTTTGATAGCCTTAACCTTAACGTTTTGTGTAGCCTATTAAGTGTGGTATCCAGTGAAACGATCTAAATGTGTAAACACAGTCGAGTAGAGCTAAAGTATTGATTGAAATATGGCAACGACGGGAAGGAGCTGGTGAATTGAATATAAAGTTAAATGTTAGGAAAAGCAAACCTAATGAAAGCTACGAAAGAAAAATGTCTTATAATCACATCGGATCGCGTCGGCTCACATCGGGAGTCATCGGAAAAGTTTAGCGTAGCTCCGGCCGACAGCTTTCTTCGTAACCACTAAATTGTATAGTAGATCCTTTTTACATTAAAAAATACAAAGTATCTATTAAAGATAAGGTCATTTATAGAATTTCTTCGTTTGTTTTGATTGAATGAGAGCATCAAAGGTATTTATATTATTCATATTATTATCATTATTAATTTAATTGCGATGGATCACACGCTCCGGTGGCAATTCCCTCAATCATCTAATTGCACCATTTTTTTATTATCTTATATAATTATGGGCGTTAAATTCCTCCTCCATCTAATTTTACGAATTACTAATTTTAATTTTAAATTTCTTAGGCGTTTCTGGTAAATTATTTATCCCTTTACTTGGTAATTTGTTCCAAACCTTGACCTTCTTACCCAGAAAACAAAATTTTTCCACTCTCTTAAGCATGAAATCGAGTGCCAGCTTGTGATCATGGTTATCTTTTCCCTACCGTGCACTGTCATTTCAAGCCCCATCACCAACATATGCCTTGTACAATTCCAGAACTCAGTTTGCCCACCTCATGTCTTCCTCTGATTCCAATCCAGCTCCTTTGTAATATCAGTTACTGACTGGGTTCTGCGATAATTTCCACACACAAACTAGCTGCACTTCTTTGCAAAAAAAATAAAAAATGATGAGGACGGGAAAGAAGTTAATGGAAGGGTGAGAGGAAAAGACTAGTCAAATGGGGACATGGAATACTGATACAATGGCAAAGAAGACAGGGAAAACGAGTGAGCAACGACACCTGTCATGGTTAAAGTAATCAGGTTATTAATAGCTTCAATTAAACAAACCACCGATAAATACAAATAAGTTGATAAAGAAACAGTATATAAAGCCGAGAACTTGATATTCAGAAAAACAGAAACAGTATCACAGATGAAGTTACTCATACAAAGCTCAAGTTTTAAAGAAACTCTTCACCATAAATGTGAACTTAATTTCACAGTTTGTGTGTGTTAAATGTGTTATTTTAGATCACTTTTAGCATTTCATCAAAGGAATAGGATAAAAAGCCCCAATAATAGAAAAGAAATATTGTTGGCTTGCTATAAATACTGCAGCTTATAAAAATTGTTATCATGGAATTTTCGTTTGCTGCCCTAGTTTTTTCTAATCCCACAGACTAAACAGAACAGTAATGAGAGGAAATTTACCTTTCAGAAACAGCTGCAAGATTATGGGCTACGTTGTTCAGTGGAAGGCGACTACTGTAAAAGCGTAGTAACTGTAGTCCAGTGGAGCCGACTTCCATGCGGCGGCCCCAATTACTTCCCTTCCACACCATCAACGCGCCCAGCACACACTTGGTAAATAGCGCGAGCATTATTTTTTATTCGGCGGGGACTGAAGAGACATAAATGTTTCAGAGGAATAATGGCGCCATCGGCCATTAGAGTTTGAGTGAGAGTCGTTACGGGTCATTAGGGGGGCAGAGGACTGGCAGGCCAGTGGAGGGACAGACAGTACTCACACATAACCAGAAAGGCCACTTATTACGTTGCCCCTCACAACCGTATTGCTTACCATCGTCACCATGCGAACTGTCTATAAAAGTGCTCTTGGGTTTGTTGTGCTTGTTTGCTCTTTTCGCAATACTGTACTGCGTAACAAAATCTTTCCAAGCTAATGCGAAAAAGTTCAAATTATAGTAAGTTTTAAACAATGTCTGGAGCAGTATGGTGGCTGCAAGCTTTCCACCTAATTACTATGGCAGTGGTAAGCCAAATATAAACTTCGCCATTATTCAAAACAGCCCTCGAAGATCTACGTTGAATTTCAGTAGAGTTTGGATCTTTAGGGCAAGTCATATTTTTTCCTGCCTTCTTTTTGAGTTATAATGCTGAATAAACAATGATTGAAAGTTATGGATAGTATTTAAATTCATTTTACACAGCATATAAATGCACAAACTGGCCCTTTTGCTAGTTTTGATCGTATTACGATAATATTTGTGTTCATATGGTCATAGTTTGAGGAAATTCAGGAAATTTTTTAATAGTAGCGGGAATTCACTGAATTGGTCAGAATTCAACAGTCAAGAATTACTGTCACTCTCTAAACGTTAATGTTCCGCCCGCCTTTTAATTTCGACAATGCAGCAGTATCATGCCCGTTTGGATATTCGTCAATAAAGGTCTCATTGCCACCAATACTTCTGAAAATAATCCTCAGTCTGTGTTAAATCTGCAATGGATCAGTGAGTACCACCATGCCGAAATTTTCTCTCTTTAAGTGCGAGTTTCATAAAGGAATTTGGAGAGGAGTATTTTAGCACAGACAAAAGAGTTCCTTTCTGAAAATTATGTGAAATTAACGCGATTTTAAGTTTAATTTCCCAATGGTGCTATGAGTGCACGGAAACAAATTATGCTGTCTACATGAAAGCGACACAACTAAATAAAATAAATGATGTGTAATTGAGGATGTTTAGATGTATGGTAATTTAAATGTGTTGTCATGTTTTGTCGTTTTTACCTTCAAAACAGGTAAATACCTGTTTTTAAGGTCATATTTACATTCATATTTCTCTAGTTTTTTGGTCATGAACATTCGAACGCTAATTATGAATATCGCCACACTAATTGGCGATGACGGCGTGCTTTTGCATGATTTAGACCCATTTTATGATCACTCAACACGTGGGAGCCGTTAGCTTAGACAATTTTTGACTTACATAGTCAACTATGTAACCACCAACACACGGAAGGTATTGTAACTAAGTCACAAATGAATATAAATTCTGATCAAAAACCAATGGATTCAATTATCTCCCCTCCTTTGATCACTTATTTACTCTCATATAACGTCTAGAAAAACTTGTTAACACATTTTACAAACTATTGAAGTCTCCTTACAGTGAAGCACAAACACGTGTCACGCAACACACCAGCCTCGCTCGTTCGGCCAGCGAACGCTTAATAATACGCCAAAGATACTACAATACTAAATTCTCAAAGACTATACTCTAAAGCCACCCCTATTATAATACAGACTACTACCTGCGGGAACCCAGAAACAGTATACAACAGGTCTCAGACATTTATACAAATATTTAAGATACCTATAATTAATAAAAAATAAAATAATGGGATAATAATAATAAATGTAACAATATTAATAACGAAAAATGGTTGGAGGGGCTTGTGATAATGTTACATGTATCAGTGGTAAAGGCGTCTGACTGAAGCTCGAGAGGTCACCGGTTCGAATCTCTGTATGGGCGGGTATTTTCAAAGCCGTCCTTAATCCGACTTTCATCTCTAGCATAGTTTGCTGCATAATGTGAGGGCACGCCACAATGTCCCCCCCCCCCTCCTTTTACGCGGCAGAATTACCAGATCAGATTAAGTAACGAAGAAAGGAACTGGTCGTCCTACCTCGGATACCAAGCTTAGCATGCCTTCTTCTTGAGGATCCATCCAACATTCTGGTTGAGGACTACGCTTAGTTCAACAATATCCTGTCGAGTTAAGTATCCACGACTTCGTTTGTGTTTGTAAAGAATTTGTATTGACAGCTACCGACAACTAACAACCATAGTGCACGATGGGAGACGCGATGCTTTTACCACACACGCTATGTAGTTCAGGCAGCAAAGTAATATTTTCTTTGGATGAAATACGAAAATATCCTTAATCTACCACTTTCAACCACAATAACTCCCACTCTCCCACAGTTACGTCTTTGGCAGAAATACGAAATTGCCGCAGGTCGACCACTTTCAACCCCCACTACCATCTTACATGGTGCACGTCAGGAGACACGGATCTACTACCACACACAAACACCAATAGTCCTATGCTATGTGGTTGTGGCAGGAAAGAGAAGTATAAGAAGACACAAATGTTTGGTCGAAATATGAAAACGCCCAGCATTGACCAACTTTAATCATCATATCTCCCACATTCCCACAGCTATCGACAATCGGCCAACGTTGTGCACGACAGGAAACTCCATGCTACTTCCACACACAAAGACCAGTGATAATCAGCCTTAGGGTAAGTTTCTAATGCAGATAATACGAAATGTACTAATACTTAAAAAAAAAAAAAAAAAAAAAAAAACACCTGCGTAGTATTCGATAAACTCAGAAGAAAATAATAGACACGTAATTTTGTAATATTCGTTTTTTACTATTTTTTTAATATAGACTATTGCCTAATTAATATGAACTATGAAAATTCAAGCAAAAGTTATTGATGAAAGACATATTAAATAACTGGTTACTTTAAGGACGATTGGATGAAGGAACAATCTATGTTCTTATTTATTCGGACCTTCAGATAACTTTTAAACGAAGAGAAAGCTTCACATTATTCAATCAGCCAAAATCGTTTTTTACCATTGCCTCGAAATACAAAATCCTGCACCTAGCATGGTGGTGTAACGGTTAGCGTTCTCGCCTCGCATTCGGGAGGACGCCGGTTTGAATCCCCGTCGGGGCATCCAGATTTGGGTTTTCCATGGTTTCCCAAATCACTCCAGGCAAATGCCGGGATGCTTCCTTCAAAAGGACATGGCCGAATTCCTTCCAATTCCTTGCCCCCCATCGTTTCCCGTCTCTAAAGACCTCGCTGTTAAGAGACGTTAAGCAGTTAAAATAAAAAAAAATGTAACAAAATCCTGATGTATGTTGGAACGAACTATGCAGAAATCAGCTTCTACCTGAACAGAACGCTTGAACATTCTTTAGTTTATCAATTAGTTTCTAGATGTCAAAATACCGATCTTGTACTAAGAGAAAATTAATTGAGAAAAATAATGCGGCGTCTATGTATTGCGGATCGTTTCATTTAAAAGTCCAGAGAAGGCTGCGAGGGATTTCCAGGCTGTCGAATAGTGAAGCCACTTACGGTGTGACCTGCAGCAGTGCCGAGCCATCAAACTTGCGACCTGGCTTGCAGAGTGCCTCCAACTCCAACGGTGCTTTGAGAGGAGTTTGGAAGTGGCACAAAGCTCCAATCGTGTGCCATCCGTTTGATGACGAGTAGGCTGTGCAAACGGCCCAGTATCATCATACGGTAACAAATATCTGTCATTAAGAATTGATATAGATAATAAATCGGTAAATTTTGTCAAACTTACATGATTTTTACTACGTCAAGTTACCTGTCACCATTTAGCCAGGATTAAGTCAGGTGTTGTCAATGATATATTCACTGAGAGTACCACGTTGTGGAAGTATTAAAATTAAGCTAATTCTCTATTTGCTGACTCAAGAATTAGTTTCAGGTGTGTTACTGCTTAAAGTGAGTTACGCATTGCAGGAATAATGAATTCATCTCTTAGGGTCTAGAGTTCATACGTCACACCCATACATTCATAATAGAAATAAAAGATAATTTATTTCTATTATGAATTATAAATGTACAATATGTACAATACTAATCCAGTTTGATTAGTATCTCTGAAGCCAAGGAGTAACTAGTCAGTAAAGGTCAAGGGAAAAGAATAATTGTGAAGTCAAGAATACAGGCGAAAAGAGAATGCCCAGGACGCCTGGGCGGGGTGCAGAATTTACAAAACAGTTGGTTGAAATATACATTTAAAAATCAATTGATAGTATAAAGTTTCTTACGACGGCGGACGAATAAGTTGCAGTTAGTTTGTGGTTAAGTATCAAGACGACTGAAATAAAATTAGTTTCTGGTTTTAACTTAATAAGTTATTGATGGAAACATAAATGAAGAATTTTTGAAAGAAAAAGTAGAAAACAACACAAGCAAGTATAAACGTTTTCTTTCAGATCCCGTAATGGGAAAAAAGTTCTTTTTTTTTTTAAATTTTAACCCAAGAGCTTTATGATAAAATACACACTGAGACAAAAGTAAATCAATAATACTTAGTTTAGGACACAGTCATTGAAAGGAAATGCTTCAGGAAAGCTTTACTGAGGTGTGTCTCGCGTTGAGATAAGGATAGTAGGTTACAAGCTGCAAAGTGATCCGTACTTTATTATAAAATTTTCGGTTTTCATCTTACCAAAATAGTAAGTGACAGAATATATAAAGTATGAAAAATGGAATCTGCCATTGTATGCTGCTGGTTTAGAATTTAAAGCTTATGTGTTGGCAATTCATCAGTATGCTAAAGTTAATGTAATAGGTAAAACGTCAGGTGACATAAAAAATTCATAACAAAAATAGCTCAAAACAGCAACAGATTCAAATATAATAAAGAAATCTATTAACTAGTTACCACTACTACGGAACTGATTATTTAACATTTACGTCAGAAAATTATTTCACTTGTCGAAATTTTTTTAGGACTTTTCAGTTACAAACGGAAGTAAAAAATATACCAAAAAGTAGACATTGCAAAAATGCGTATGAAGTTATAAACAAATATTCTGAAACGATTTTTTTTATGTTTATCATGTTACGTGGGCAGATGGCTTTTTCTTTCGTTAAGTTTTCCTAAATATCAAATAATATTAATAATATTAATAACCATGGAGCATTTTTTTCTCTATGATTGCTATCAAATGATTGTAGAATCAACTGTTATGTGCACTAAGTGACAGTCAAAATAATTTTTTTTATATTAAGTCCCAACCGGACTTGAAATCGGCAACGCTTTCAGCATGGCCACTACGCTACATGACCCCGCTTACTCCAAATTCATGACATTACAACGAATTCTTGCCTCGGAGGAGCATCCAATGCGTAAGGGGTATTGCTCAAATCCTCGCACGCTTAAAGGCTCTCCATTGGTGAAATAATCAGTTAAATTTCATTACGTTCTCCTTACATGCAGTGATTAATTAAATTACCCCGCAAGATTAATTCAGACACAAAAACATATGAATTCTGTTCCGACTTGTGGCAGATTGCCTTTGCTGCTGCTTGATTTCCGTTTGCTTTTTAAATCTGCTAGTAGTCGGAAGATTCTATTGGAAAATTTGTTTTTGCTCATCAGGAAAATGTCGTTGATGGTTTACAATATAGCTAACTATGATTTGTAGAATATGTTATTCCGAAAACTTTCGCACCTCCACTATTTCCATGACACCCCTTACGGGATACACTATTACGCGTCGAACAAACAGTGATTGCAATCAAGGGGTATAATTGATTAAATTAGGTGCCGGGGTAGTTGTTGAGTACGCTTCCATACTTTAATCATCGAATTTTCCGCGACAAATATTAGCCGATAATTCGTTTAGTGGCGAAACATTTTGCTGGTGGTGGCGAACAGCATAACAACAGAACTTTTTATGATTTTGTGTTACTTCAGACGGGCGATTGTTCTGTGACTTCTAAACATATAAATACGACGAACGCAATTAAGCTAAGTACACTTTTCAGTATTATGTATTTAAGGACTTTTGATACTGTAAAGCTCTTGATCATTTCCAAAATCGCATCGCTTTGGCTGTCAAAAAAAGTTTTACAATTTTTTAAATCCATGATCCATTCGTTAAGTTTATGAAGGAGGGAGAAGATGAGAATACAAGTTATAAAAAGTTTTGGTATATATACTTTTTTAATACCGACTCATGAAATTCGAAAAAAAATATTTTCAGCTGTAATAGCCTTCATTTAAATTAACGGAATAAATAACATTTATGATGTTTATTATTCATCACATATTTACACAGTGAGGAATTTCATGCATATATTATTGATACACATTTATGAATTTCATACGGATTGATCAAAATAACACGCAGAATGTAATGAAGTACTTTTTAGCTTGGCATGTGCGTTTGTTGGGAGTTCAGCATTTTTATTAGAACTTTCAAAAAATAATGAATATTGTCAAACAAACTAAATTTTCCGTGTTATATCTTCACGGAAACACTTGTCCAGTATATCCACTACGGGATTTTGATTACATTTCTTATAATAATAGTTGTAGCAAATTTGTTGTGCTCAGGATCTTTTAATCAAACAGTTTAAAGTTACTTTGTTTTTAACTAACGACGAAACAGAAAATTCTAATGTACTCACAAGTAAATTTCCACAGTTACAATTGCACCCTACTATGGCTACTTTATTTAAGCAACAATCAATTAAGTTTGAACAAAATTTCATTTTTCGCGTAATTATACGACCAATCCATCTGGTTTTAGTGGCTACAATGAAGGATTTTTTAAAATTTTAGTTAAACATACAGCTTTTTATTGTTTATAGAATACTTGTAGCAATGTATTTACTCATATTTTAGTAAGATCAGTTTTGCAGTTTTGGTTAAACACAATAAAATTAAATCATAGTAAGTTATTTAAATGCATCCTTGTATTTTTACGAAGAAAAGTGGTTAAGGCGTCTGACTGGACATTAAAAGGTCCCCTGGTTGAACCCCGTCTCGGGGCCGTTAACCCTACCTCCATCGCTGACCCAGCTTGCTGTGTTTCCACGATATACTGTAGGTCCCCTGTTCCCGGTATAATTGCCGGGTTAGGTTAAGGTGTCTACGACAAGGGCGGATTGTGCAGCCAATAGAAACCAGGTCACTGAGACCACACGGATTCATTAATATTATTTTTTACGAATATTTGAAATACACTTACTTCAATGATCAGTAATACAGTGTTTATAATTAATAATTCCATCACATCGCATTGAAATGTTAAATTCATGGCGTGAAATTGTTGTAAATATGTATACTACTTGTTTCCAGCAATTTTACTACCTGAATCAACAATTTTCGTTTGTTGTTAATTGTGTGTTAAGTGTTTCTGCTTGTCGTCTACCAATGTAGACAACGATTAAGCTGCTGTTGGATGTCCCTAAAAATTGTATGATTTGATAACATTGGAGGCTGGCTAGAAACATCTTTTCCATCAAGTAATGAAGTTGTGAAAAAAATTATTGCTACAAAATTTTAGAGCTCCTAGTTTTTTTTTCCGAATCACCCATCTTTGGGGTACGTCAGATCAATCACTTCTTGGATGCTTGCGTTTTCTTCTTCTCACAGTATTTCTTCATTCTATCTGATCTCTTCCTTCTTTCCTCTTCTGATATTTGAATCGGTTTTCTGGTGTTTATCGCAACTTGGAACCTCTTACTTTTGTCTTTGGTCACGGTCTTGGCTGTACCATTCTTTAACATCACTTCGGTAATCTGGAGTTCTCTCAGATCCTTTTCCACTTCCTTAAACCAGTTGGGCTTAGTCTTTTTTTTATAAAAGAAGTCAAAGATTTTTTTTGTTAGTCTGTTAGGAGTCATTCGGAATATGTGTCCATAGAAATCAATCCTTTTTTTTCTCATGGTTTCCGAGAGTCTCTCGGACTTTGCGTAGAGGGCTTCGTTTCTGTAGAAAACTTGTTTGTTATTCTGGAATTCGGGACCCATGATCTTCCTCAAAAATTTTCCTCTCTTTGATTTCCAATTTCTCCATTTGTCCTTTCCTCCCCATGACTAGTGTCTCTGCTGCATAGAGTGCTTCCGGCTTAATTACTGTGTTGTAATGTCTTATCTTTGTGTTCCAAGAGAGGCTTTTCTTATTGTAAGTGTTTTTGGTCTTCTGGAAGGCTAATTCCATTTTGGTCCTTCTCGCTTCCATTGTTTTACCTTCAAGGTTGTTCCATTCAATCCATTCCCCTAGGTACTTGAAACTCCCAACCACCTCTATTTTATGAGCTCCTACTCGGACTCTCGTAGGCGTGTCTGGTATATTTGTCATAATCTTTGTTTCTTCGAAAGAAATCTTAAGTCCTAAGTTCCCTGCCTGCTCTTGTAATTCGGCGATTTGTCCTTTGGCTTCCTCCCATGTTTCTGCGAGCATCGCCATATCGTCAGCGAATGTCAAACACTTAATCGTAACTCCTTTATTTTTTGTTCCAAGTCTAATTCCTCCTCTGGTTCTTGCATTCCATTCTCTCACAACTTTTTCGAATGCACAATTGAACAACAGGGGGGGAGAGGCCATCCCCTTGCCGGACCCCTGTTCTGATCTCAAAAGGTTCTGACAGTTCACCCATGAATCTAACTTTTGAGGTGGTATTTGTGAGGGTTTCTTTGATGATATTCAGGGTTTTCCCGTCCAAGCCAAATTCCTCCAAAATATTGAATAGCGACCCTCTGTCTATGGAATCGTAAGCTTTTTGGAAGTCCACAAAAGTCACTATATATGGTTTCGCCCTCTGCTTCTGGTATGCTAAAATGTTTCTGAGGTTTAGGATCTGTTCAGGGCAAGACCTTCCTTTCATGAACCCTGCTTGATACTCCCCGATTTATTTATTTACAGACTATTTAAGTTTTTAAGGTCTCATCCAGCAGATAAAACTAGATTCAATGATTTTAAACTTCATTATTACTGGATTAAGATAAACGTTTAATTTTAGGATCTCTATGAATCTGCATCGTGTATTATGTGTATCAAATGCTTTCGAATAGAAGGTGCAAAAAATAATATTCATATCTGCTATCTAATAAGAAGTTTCTCCAAGTGATTCCATATAGAATCTTCTCACTTCTTATCACGTTGTGGAGAATGCTTCAAAGCCCATCAAATATAACTGCTTGAACGGAGTGTTCGGGCAAGCCATTACTTCCCAGTTTCTTAACTCTCAACGCCATTCATCCTAACTTATGCTGTTACAAACAGTTTTGGTTATTATCCTACCCAGGTTGCATTTTAACCTTAAATATTGCCACTACAAAAACAAAATTTCAATAACACGCTCATACATAAATTATGCTTTAATGGCGGTTCAGGCAGCCTAGATCACTATCAATGTGGAACTACTACCATTCAAATAAACACACACCCATAAAGCCTAAAGTCGGTTTTTACCCCCTAAAATCGGCTTTCGCATCATTTGTAGACCTTTCTATTTATTTTTTTAGCTCTACCTTCTACAAGAATTTCAAAACCTCACGTGAGATTTCTGTTGACCCCCCTCCCCCTTGGTGAGATTTCGCCGAACCCCCCCCCCCCACCCCCGCTATTTCACTTCACGTAATTAATGGATGCCCCATAATGAAAGCAAATTAATTGAATAACTCATTTCTCCTGCTGTGAATGCGAATTTTAATATTTCTGCTCGAAAATGAAATCTTCCATGGCACGCTCATTAATATAGTCACTGCATCACCTACCTACCTATTACTGCGAATAGAGAATGTAACGATAACATCTATATCGAACGATGTAACAAAAATGTATTTAATTAATATCTTGATTCAAACGAATACATACTTTACTTGTAGTGTTCTGTTATTTAATTTCTTCGCAATTGCTAACTTAAATTGAATTGAATTTGTAGCACACTCATAACCACGATCTTTTTCAGAAACATCTCTGTCCGTTATCAGTTGGGCAACGAAGGCCGGAAGCATGACGTCACAGCATTGCGGAAACAATGACCAAGCTTAGCCTTTCATTAGTATTCATGATAATGTTTTATAGGAATTGAGACAGGTTTATTTACTGTGAATTAAAAGCATTGGCTATTGCACAAATACAGTAGTTTTGCACAAACTTTTACGCAACGTTTGCATGAAGAAGGTCGACAAGAGAGAAGTGAAGCAGAGACCTTGCAAGCGTGCCACAGTAGCCTACTGCAGTCAGACACCCGGCAGTGAAGCACAGCACTCGGCCGACAGCCGGCGACAAGCCCATGACTATTTCATTCAGCCAGTGAGGGGGTTAATGTATGCACGGCCCAGCAAGCAGGGCCACCATGGTAAATCATCCGCTCCGGCTCATGATATATGCAGCACCGAGCTGAGCTTCCTGCAGTGCAGACCAGCCTTGGCCGCTCTCTCACTTCTCCCTCTCTTTCTGTCCCTCGCTCTCTCCGTGTGTGTGTGTGTGTGAGGGAGACAGGTTAATCTTGGGTTACTCAGTGGTACAGATTAATTTGCACCGAGATATTCTGAGAGACATGGCAAATTCTTGTGGCTGAATTACTAAGCAAATAGAACACTAATGAACAGGCTAAAATGTTTCTGTAACTAACAAGTTCCAATATAGTTCTACCTGTCTTCAGCAGATCTGCCATTCTTGTAAATAGTGAACAAACGGTTAGGGACTGCATTTACAGCACCATTAACAATTTCTTTAATCAAACTCTGATTCTTAAACCACCATTTATACACTACTAGATCCAAGGAATACGATTCAGGGAGCGATTGAGCTAATTATTTACGTCCCAAAAGAAAGTAAAATTTAGTTATGTTACATTTGGTCTGATAATTCACAATTGATTCACTATCGAATATTTCAGACTCTTGGCATGTTCAGCTCACTGTTAAATTAAATTTTACAACTAAACACCTGTTACGATCAAACCTCCTGGAGTTTCAACGGTATTTGGTTTATTATTTAAGATGAAATTCAATTACCACAATTATTACTAACGGTAATTTAAGCATAGATTATTTAATTACATAACATGTAAGAATACTCGATAACAGAACAGTAACATACAAAGCATAAATAAGAATAATGTAATATCATGTAGACGATTCTCAGTATTAATTGAAACAGAATAACATTAATAAAGATAATAAAAATAATTTCATGTGGTCGTAATGACCTGGTGACAGGGTTTCTGTTGGCTGCGTATTCCGCCCCTGTCGTAGCCGCCTTAACCTAGCCCGGCAATCCTGCCGTATACTGGGGACCTACAGCTTAACGTGGAATACGAACCACGGAAGCGTTCTGGAGTACTTCACATTACGCAGCAAGGTGTACGAGAGGTGAAGGCCGGGTTAGGTGCCTATGAAAATCCTCGCCGAGACAGGGATTAAGCGGGGACCTTTTGACCTCCATTCAGAATAGAGATGGTACAGTGTATTTAAGGTCAGTTGACTTGATGTTTATATGTGTAGAGAGAGGCGTGCCTTAGGAATTGTGAATATTAGTTTCATTTAAGACTACTGTTAAAGAAACAGTTATTGACGCAATCAGAAGTCACTGTACTCCTTCTTTAGAGAATTGTCCATTACTTCCAGATTCATCACAAGAAATGAAATTAATTTCTGCTACACATTCATTATACTTTTTCCTTTTAACAATATATTTACTTTCATATTTGTTGAAAAATCGTTATATCTGGGATTGTTATTGATCCTATATAAGCTCTATAGTTTGCTTCATTTCTTTATCGGCGCACTATGTTGCGTTTGGTATTAGTTTGGTAATACCGATCATTTCTGCTTATTTTCCCATACAGTATCAACCTCACTGAACTTGCAAGTAACATGAACTACTTTGATAAAAGAGATGTCAAGTATTTACTCTTGAAATAGGTACTTCACTTCCTCGTTTCGTCGTATAAGTTGAGTCACATACAAGTAAAGTTTTTTATTGCACACCTGATAAATTACACAAAGACGAAGCTATACAATAGAACGTAACAGCATTTGATTTATGTTTATTTAGATTTCTTGGATTTTATACGGCTAGTAAAAGTAACACTTATAAAAAATCCTCACTTCTGTTTTGTCTTTTGCTTCTTGATATCAGTTCAGTTCAGTTAAAATAAGGGATACTTGGAATTTTCTGTCATCCTAAAAATGATGATTTTTTTCAAACATTTCATGAGCTCAAAACACTGCCAATGGTTAAAACTGAGTTGCTTATAACCTTCTGCAGAAAGCTTCAGTGATGTATGGTTTGATATCTGTTAGCAACTACGAAACATACATGTCGATATAAACTTGGTGTTGTTTGTACTCTTGAAGCTAGTCCCAATCTCGTTTCACAGCGTAGCGCCAGACACTGATGTAGCTAAAACTTCACCACTGCGTAGCAAGGTACTCGTTAAGCGCACTCGCCCGTGGCGATGCGACCAACGTTCGATGGGCTTTTCAAAGCGACGGCCTGCGGCTGCTACGGCCGGACGTAGTTTTGATACTATTATCATTATTTTTGGAGAGTAAAAAAGAGGCTTTTACGCTACGTACTCGACAGTGAAAAAAGGGTTGCGTATGCACAAGCAGGTGGGCGTTGAGCGACACGCGAGTTTCACGTTCACACAGGCCTCACTGCGCGAGGTGGAGTGGTCGTTAACCGCCACAGCACAGGGGATGGCTTATCGCGGGATTAAGGTGGCAGAGGCGAGCCTGTGGCCAAAAGCGGTTGCTCTGCATGTGAGCATTTGTAGACGCCGCAGCGATAAGCGCGCATAAAGCGCGGCAGACTCCCCGGCGTTCGACCGAATTGACAACTTACTGGAGGGTCGTCCGCGGTGTCGGCGAGGGCAATTTCCGGCCACGTCCGCCCTATCTCGGCCGTTTTTACATTGCTCGCCGTCACTGGGGGCCATTGTCGCCGCAAATACGCTTCGCCTCCACGCTAACCGTATTGCCCCCCAACTGTGTACCAGTCTGTGTCGGATCAAACGGCCCGGCCGTTGTGATCGGGAATGGGCCAAGTATTATTCCCACTGGAGTAAAAAATACTGATGATGGGGATACATTGCAGTTCTGAACGTATCATTAGCTTGGATAGATGTTAAAGTTATGAATCGTAACTTAATTTTGATGAGAAAAGAAACCACTAGTTTTTTTAATTCCGTCGGTACTTCATAACATTGAATTAATATGTCACCACGGACGTCAGAACGTTTATTAAGTGCCTGAAAAATCCATTAGAAGTGGATATATATGTATATAATTATTTAATTAGTTGAAGTATTATTTTTTGGTAACTTTTTGCAATTCAGACATTTTTATTCCCATTATCTAGCGGAGATATTCTTAAACATTTAGCACAAATTGTAACTAGTTAACATCAGTCACTTTTGTAAAGGTTCTGCCGTAACATTATGAGTTTTTCCCGCTTTTTTTTTAATTGTGACTTTACGCCTCGTCGACGTCGTGGTCAGTAGAGGCGGGATGGGATTGGGGACAAGGAACTGAAAGGAATTCGGCCATGGCATTTTGAAGGAAGCATCCCGGCATTAACCCGGAGTGATTTGGGGGAAACCATGAAAAACCCAAATCTGGATGACCGGACGGGGATTCGAATCGGCGTCCTCCCGAAAGCGAGTCAAGAACGTTAACTGTTCACCCACCACACTCGATTTTTCCCCCGTTCAGATTAGCTAGATAGAATGAGAGATTCCTTAGGTGGCTGTTAAGTATTAATCGTAGCATGTATGTGGCTTACACATGCAAATTATTCACTACGTGATCTGAAAGGAGCTGCATTGTTCCTATGTGTTATTGCTGATGTCACCATCTATATTGTTCCAGCTCACGAGTTTGAGAAAGTTATCTGTCACTGTAAATAAATTTCACTTAGTGCCATGTCATTGCATCCTTCAAACAGGTGCCCATTTCTTCACACGCGATGATTTTAATATCAAATAACTACTTAATTCACATCTATGATCACTTATTTAGTATCACAAACATTCCACTTTTCATGACGATCCAACAACCTTCGCTGTTAGATTTATCTTTGTCAATACTGGCTAATTCAAACCCTTTATTTATTTATTTTTTTGAAAACAAATTTCATTAGTAATGAGACAAACCGAGCTATTCTACATAAGTGATTTATCTATGTGTATGAATTTTCCACAGACACCTCAGTAGCGATGTAAGGATATATGTCGCAGCACAAGGCCAGCGTATCGTCCCTACATTTCTCACACCGGTTACTAACTACCTAAATAAGGTGGTATTTGAATGACTAAAAATTAAATCTCCCTGGCCTATTATGTGCTCTCTCAAGTATTTATGCATAATTATTATATCTTAAAACACCTGGATAGGCCAAGCAAATAAAGTCTCTTATTTTATTTTGATGCATTTTGGAGACACTTATGCTTTCTTTCAGGAGATGAACACGAAGCCATTATATGCGTATAAAGTTGATACGAGATACTAAAGTCAACTTAAATCACCAACACAGCAAATCAGTAACAAAGGCACAGGACGAATACGGCGGGTTTAAGATTTTTAAAAGAAACTGAAAACTACCGCCACACTGGAAGATTTGTTTTCCCTTCACGATTATGACAAACGTTCAACATCAAAGCCAGTGTGAGATTGGTTTACGAGGATATTGCAGCGATAATACAATAACAAATGCAAGGTGTAAAACTCATTGTACCTATTTTTTTGTCACTGGAATTTAGGAACAAGACAAGTATACTGTAAATAGAGGCGCTTCAGTAAAATAATGAACAGTTCGTTAAAAAAATTTAAAACGTTGTTCGAATAATCGTATTATCGACTCTCTACTATAGTTACAGCCTCGTGTTACCTCGATCGTTTGTTTAAGACATGAAGATGGTGCTGTCTGGAGTAAGTTGTCCTGTAAGTATGTTTGGCCATATGGAACACTTTAGCCTTGTTAATGGTGAAAATACAATTGATTAACTCCCAACGACGAAGTTAAATCTCCAAGATAATATGTTCCAGCGTTAACATACACTCCGAGCGTGGTGGGTGAGTGGTTAACGCTCTGGCCTCCCATTCTGGAGGAGCCGGTTCGAATCCCTGCCCGGGCATCCAGATATTGGTTTTCCACAGTTTCCTCAAATCACTCCAGGCGAAATTCAGGATTCTTCCTTCAAAATTCCATGGCCGAATTCCTTCCGTTTCCTTGTCCCCCGTCCCATCCCACCTCTAATGACGTCGACGTCGATGAGGCGTAGAGCCATACGAAAAAAAAAAAAGAAATATTAACCAACATTTGCTTAGCTTCAATTGGTGAATAGTGTCTTTCGATGTCTCTTAGAGCGTTTACATTTATATTTCCGTATTGTGTCGCATATTTGTTCGAGCTGTTCACGTGTTGATGCAACCATGGGTATTGAACTAATTTATTCTGATATTTTATTTTAAAGTGCTAACCTAATGGAATTGAATTGATTATAAGAAAATGTAACCAAAATATATCAAGTATTCTGTAAAGCAAGTCCTAAGTGCCATTGAACAGTATTATGATAGTAGTAGAGTTAACGCATTTGGGAGGATGCGGGTTCAAATCCGTGTCCAGTCATCGGCTTTTTGAAATCATTCCAGGTTAATACCGGGATGGTTCCTTCAAAGGACTATGGTCAAATTCCTTCTTGTTCGTTGCCCCCAGTCCTTTCACGTTTCTAATAACCTCCAAGTCGACGAGGCGTAAAGCCATAAACAAAAAAAAGTATATTTAAGGTAAGCTATAACCGGCTTGAAAATAATACGCCAGTCTTAATCTAAACTGGCGATTAACAATAATAATATAAAATTGGAATGTTAGGTGGTTTACGCTGTTGAGAAAACTTTATCACACTTTACACGGTGAGGTCAGTACGTTTCGTTGTACTACACAAGGTATGGCCCTCGCTGCCTGGTGCATACTCGCAAAAGGAAAGAGCAGGGCGACGCTTTGGAGGTGCTGTTATCGGACGCGCAGGTAGGTCATTGTGGGTTGCACGTGTCGGCTTGCCACGTATCCGCTGAGCCCCTGATAATTACCTGGCCGCCGTGTTTTAATTAGCGGGCTGGCTGCGATACTGCTGATCCATGTTTAGCAGCGCTGCACGAGGCCGACCGTACGGCGGCGTCCGCCAGGCACTAACAATATGTATGGTAATAAGGGCCGACACAACTGGGGCGACGTGCTGGCTGGCTGCCTGCGCTGCCTCAACTACCTGCTGCCAGCGCTCCGTCAGGGTGGCCAACCATATAAGAAGTAATACCGGAACTACAGAGCAAACAAAGATATCATCCACCGGACGTCGATAGTAAGTACAGACAAGGGAGGTTTGTCAAAGACTGTCTCAAATACTGAATACGCTGTGAGTTTTAGCTCGGACATCGAAGATATATGAGTCTTGAGGCAGGGGCGGATCCAGGATTTTGCTTTGGGGGGGGGAGCTTGGTTTGAGTGAATTTTGGTTCAGAGGGTTTGCCTTCAGTGGATTTTGGCTTTGGGGGGGGAGCTTGAGTCGGAAAAAGGTAGTATTTATAGCCTCCTCGGGCCTCAAATCCGTAGAGCTAAAAAAAAAAAAAAAAAAAAAGTCTCAAAACTACAATGTCGGGGGTTAACCAAGATACTTTTGGAGGGGGGGGCTTGAGCCCCCTAGCCCCCCCCCCCTGTCTTGAGGTCTTCCAAAATATATCTCCTGTTTCCTCTTTGAGTCAGTGTGTAGAAATTGGTATAGTTCGTGGTCTTAAGAAACATTCACAGTCTTGAATTAGAGCTCGTAATTAATTTTTTTCTTAATTTCCAATATTGACCTTGTGAAACGGTGTCTACGTGGAGCCAACCACAAAATGCTGCCCGTCTAACCGTGAATTTTAAAAAACCGTCATTCTAGGCACGGTAATGAACAGTGAAACGGTGGTCAAATAACTGGACTGGTGTACCAGGCGCCATCACTACAATTTTGAGTAATCATCTACGCGGAGTATTGAGGGAGTGCCAAATTTCAGTCTCAGAAACCATACATTTCCCACATACAAGGAAAAAAAATTAACAATCTACTTAGAACACTCTTATACCTCATTCAAGACGTATTATTGTCGATCCTATTGATTGGATTTCAGTGTGGTACGGAATATATTGGTAACTCCATAGTGAGTTTCAGTGAAGGAGCCCTAACAGTTGAAACCTGCGGATGGCAAATTCTCTAATGTCTGCAAAAATCTGAATTATTTTCTGACTTTATAATGCCTTTCTCATAGATATTTTTTTTTATGAAATTCGACTGTTGTTTAAGGCTCTTAATCATTTTAAACTTACATTTTATTATTAAAAATAACGTGAAATAAATTGTTTCTTACAGGTGTTGCTTTTCTTGTTTGTTCATCTTCAACAACGCCTCAGTCACACAAATTTATATTCTTTCAACAAAAGTCTGATGCGACTGCGTTCCTTTGATTTAATTTACTTATATAACTTCTAAGACACTATTTCATATGTTTTACTGTTTCGGAGATACTGATGCAAGAGGGGGCTACGCTATCCAATCATAGATTTTACTTGAAAAATTCCTTCAGATCTAAAATATAGTTCTTGAAAACGATGATCTCGTCGATAGTTAAACGAACTACGATTTCTTAATTATTTTTGAAAATAAAAGTAGACATCTAATTTTTTTCGTTGACCATCCGCGAACTAAACCTAATCTTGACAAAATTAAAAAATAAAAATACCGGAAAAAAATAATAATAAACTTACTATCCGTGACACCGGGCAATATTGTTTCCAACAAAAATGAACTTTCAATCAACTTACTTTTGACTTTTTGAGCTACAGAGAACTAAGTGCAGCAGCTATACAATATTCATGAAAATATCAAATGTTAAAATATGAAACTTTTATATATAATAGGATTTGGCTAAATTAATATTGTTGGAGCAGATGAGTACAATGGCTTAAATTTATTTCTGTTCATCTTGAAGTCAGTTTATTCCATGAAAGGAATTTTTTTTAAAAAAATAATACATACGAACAAAGAGAATTTAACAGCCTATATATGGCGGACCTTTTAGGTTTAGTACTATTTTTACAACACATTTCTTGCGGAGAAATGATAAGCTTTAAAGAGGCCATGAAACATTTAAAGCGCCAAAAGAATAGGAAAATTTTACAAATTGTATTTAATTTCTGTCTTATTTTCCATTTTAGTTTAGTGAGCAAAATGTAATTTCAACAAGACACCAGGCATACGTTAAGCCACTTTTGCCATCGAAGAGTACTAATTAAGGACTAAAAAACTTTGGAAGTAACGGAGTTGCACTGTCAAAGTTTCTTTCTGTTTCTCATGCGCTGCCGAGTTTTATTTTTTAGTGCTTCGCGAAATTTCCGGAGGCATTTCGCGTAAAGTTCTCATTTCAAAGCTAGCGAGTGGTAACAGCGTCCGCCGCTTTCTTCACTCGACGTCACGTCTCTGTTTCTCTCGACATAATTTTCCAGTTGCTTGACAGCGCTCCTTTTTTGAGCCCTTCTTGCCCAGCGCAGAGCGGGCAGAAGATTTTCAGTTCTACTCGGAATTCCCCGCATCAAATCCAGTCCTCTGCCTATCTTTTATCTTGACGTGGTGCTGAGCACGGCACGTAACAAGTGTGATGATATCTGGAAATTCTTCGTCGTTGGTTCTTTTCTTCTATATCAGGTAAAACTGGCTCGGATGAATTTTTGATGCAACGTAGTTTAATTATTGATAAAAATACGATAATATTTACGTTTGTGAGATAAATTAAGCAGATAGCGAAACTGAAGACTACTTTTGGAATGGTTTTTCAAATAAGGCAAATTTTATGAATATTGCAGTTTTAAACTATGATATTCAACAAGCTTGAATGATACCATGATGATTGATGGGTCTGTGCCAACGATAACATCAATCGTCAGAGAAGCTGCTGTAAGACCAGAACTGGCCTTCCTCTAGGCGACTGCTAGAGCTTGGTTTACTCTTGTATTGACCAAAATGGCAAATCTTTCAGATGAAGGTTGTGACATATATGTCACATGTAACCTACCCACCCCGATCCATAATATTTCTAATTATAGTTGTTTATTTCAAAGATAATTATAAATTTTCTGTTTCTTTCATTAATAATTCCAATAGTAATAATGATGCCATGTTCTGGAGATGGAAAATCCATTGTTGTCACGGCGCAATAGGCCCGCCAGCTAGCTAGTTGCCGCGCAGTACAATACACTCGTCACGTAGTTACATTACATTCAGTTCATTCCGCGGGAGATGGTTGAACAGTAAGGATTGGAATGTATGAGAGTGTTTGAAAGACTGTTCATATTAATTCATAGCAGTAAGGGAACTTTCTGAATATTTTGTGTTGTTTTGAGCTGTGCTGCAACAAGTAGAGAATAAATTGAATTGAGTGAATGTTGTATTATTATTTACTACAATAATAATACCTTTCACTAAAGTTAGAAGTATTAAGTATAAGGACTAAACTGAAAAAAAAGAAAAGAAAAAGAAAAAATTAAAGTAAGTGTATTTGGTAAAGAGAAGAGTGGAAGCAAGAACCTGCTCATACGCCCGAAACAGTAGAGGGCCAACTGTTAGAAGCGTGCTAGGGATGTTGCAGTTGGCTTACCACTGACAGGATAGTGAAAACAGCAGTGAGCAGCTTGTAAAGTCATGCTGTAGAACTGATTTTTTGGTACAATATCTAAAACAAATGAAAAATGGCGTTGTTTGTCATTTCGTAATCAATATTGAATAACATTAAAGACATTATTGATATTACATTCCTAAGTGGGATACTACACTTTTTTATTTACTGGAAAAAAATATGTCTTTCAGGATTGTGAACTCCTTCTGAATTAAAAAATTAGAGATTTTAAATTGATTTGGTAGCGTGGAAAGCGCAGTCTCTGGTGCAGTAGTCCAAGAACAGTGAAAAATAAAGAATAAATGCTATAAACACAGACGGCTCGCAGAAAGATGATCAGCAGCAAAAAACCAATAGCAAAAAGAAAAGAATATTATAACATAACCATCCCGTTTTGAATTTTTATCTTCCATCCTCACTACAGTAACCCACAGTAAGGAAAGTAACCAATTATGTGTATTCCTTAAGAATAACAGAATTTACGAAGTATTCTAAAAAAATAGTTAATACGTTAAATTGGTATGCTTGCCAATAAAAGCTTCCTTTCTTTTATGTCATTAGAAAAAGTTGTTCCCCCCTCTCCAAAAAAATCATCGCATGGCATTGTTGTCGGGAGATCCGAAGGATTGTTCGGCTGCCAAGTGACAATGTTTTCGATTCGCTGTCCTTCTTGTCGTCGTTAAGTAACAAAACCCGGTAATCCTACCGGCAACACCGGAACTGCAGTTTAACGTGGAACCCGAACCACGGAATCGTTCCGGTGCCCCTTAGGTGAACGTTGGTTAAGGGCGTTTGAAAATACCAGCCGAGATGGGGAATCGAACAGGGAACCTTTAGATCTCTGGTAAAAGGCCTTAAGATCACTCATCTCACCACAGATATTAAAAAAAAATTATATGCGACAAAGTGAAAGTTGGAAAATGTGCGTGATCAAAGTTTGGCTTTCTTGGCACAAAAATGTTACTTGGACAATTAATAAATCGTCTGTTATTCGCAGTGGTACATTAATAAAAAGTGTACCTTCAAACAAAAGACGCTAAGACATTTGGGCAGAAGAACTACGGACCATACCTTGATTTAGTTTTCAAATGATGGAGAAATCCCCCAAACCAGACTGAAATTCTACTAAACGCCATGGGACGTAAACATTCGCATGTGGAGAATATCTTTAGTTTAATGAATTCCACTTTACAGTTTCAGAGGAATTCGGCAAACTTAGTAATGCCGAAGCGAATTTGATGTGTAAAACGTGTGTGGATCAGCAAAGCTGCGTGCGCGCAGTCAGAGCATCTGGACTACCAAGTTTGTCCTCCAAGAATCCTCTTCAGTAGTGACGTCCTTGATAAGGCGAGCGGGACGGCCTCTATAAAACCAGAAGCGCGTGGCTCCAGGAAAGACGAGCAAGTTGGCAGGCAGTGGCAGCAAGAGAGGGCTCGTAAAAGGCCGCCGAGAAGCAGCCATGTGTCCCACCGCAGCTGTCGGTGAATAATTGAAATTTCCCCGAGGCCTTCTGGCGTGGGCGCCACCCCAAAGAGGTCGCACACGAGGACAATAGAACCTGCGGCTGTTGTTCGTCGTTGACGTGCACGAGGCAGCAGGAATCACACTGGCAGAAGTCATTCGTCAGTACTTGTTAACCCAATGCTCAAAGCGTCGTGACTTCATTTGAGGTTGTTCTAACCGTACTTTGACCTGAAGTACTCGCATTTAACAAATGCAGTACCATATGCAATTCTTTGTCCGTGATACCTGCTTCAAAGTAACTGATACTAAACGGAAAGCGACAAACGGTCATAGCATCAAAAAGATGTCAGGGTTACTGAAAGTAAATTAAAACTAACTGAAGTATTTAATTGTATTTTGAATAATCTTTCTTCTTTCCTTCCGAGCACAAAAGCAGAAAATGTTAAATACAAGTTCCGAGTGGAGATAAGTATTTACATACAGGTGCGGAGGCTGCTTTGTATCCTTTCTGTCATGGTGAGAGAAAAAGTGGTATTTACGAGTGCATCGGTACAGTATTTTGGTTGATGATTATAACTGAGGATCAGACTGGGCAGGATTGCAAAGAGAAATAAAAGCTGCTACAAGAATTTTAATCCTTCATAATTGTTTGTGTCGTCCGTGGCACTGTTACATCATGATACTTCAAATATAATCACAAAAGTATAGGATTTATAGTACATTTCTGTGCATAAACCGTTGGTTAGGAACCATACACCTCCAATCTTTTTTTACTGATGGCCATAAACAATGAGCTGTTAGTTCCGACAAGCGTTAAAATGGCCCCTATGTATTTAGCAGTTTGGAAATTAACTGTTAGAATAGCAGCGGGTACGGAAATAAAGAATTTCTTTAAAGTAATTAAATTCAAGTGTACTGTAAGGAAAGTAAAGACAATATGTAATTTGAGATCTATAGTCGCAAATAAAATTACTGTGGAGTGCAGTCTACACTACTTTAAATTATTCTGAACGGAATATTTTTATTTATAGAACAGTTTCGTACTTATTCCCTAAAATCTCACCTTGTAAGCTACACAGCTACACGCAATTCAAAATAAAATATCATAACTTACCGTTAACAACAAAATCTATTGAGATCTTTTTAATTACGATTGATTAAAAAATTCAGAAGAGCGGTGGTAATCTGAAATAAGACAACGGTGTATTATATTTGGTAATATTTTTTATCGGATTGTGAAATCAATTACTTTTGTTTCACAGCTTCTGACAAATACAGTTGGAATGAGATAGAGAAATATCATATTTACAGATCTTAAAAACTTGCAAAGTCACACTGCAAACGTTTTAAAATTGATTGTACGTGTAAAATATTCGTAGGATGAAATGTGCAGTATTTTTCGTGACGTATATATACGTTTGTAACGAATAACTAAGAAGGATTTCATGAATTTAGCTACTACGACATACGTAACAACAAATGTGGCAACGCTTCATGAATAAGCTCTATATTATTTATTTTCGTACAGAAATAATGCTGCAGGTAAGCCAGCAGGTTGTAACGAAGATTTTAGGCAGATTAAGTTTTCCGTAATTGTTATAAACAAGAAGTATTTCTACGTTTCGGTTTCGAGTACACAATACTGTATCTAAATTTCTATTGTAAGTATTGTTTTCATTGTGAAAAAATTTAATGGGGATGTGCCGCAAAATAAGCAAGTAATTCAATTCTAATATCCTCATTTTATGTCTATCAAACAAATTTCGGTATTGAGTAGTGACATTTAACACAAAATCCATTATTTGACGTTCCTACGTCAACACGAATTTTCAGTGTTCATCTACAGTATTTGGTGTTTATTGTACTGATGTGCAGCAGAGCCCACTGAACATCGCATGTATACTTGTGGTTAGTGTAGCATGCTCCTTTCTACAGTACACTACTCGAGCTGTTTCTGCTGTGACTGCCCTCATGTGTGTGAGTGTGTGCTAGAAAGGAGGTCTGGTGCTCATTGTTCTGCTGTGGCCGCTGCGACGAGACAAAGCTGCGAGGCGATTTATGTGGACACAAAAGCCGACCGCCAGCTACTCTTCCCCTCTCCCGCAGGGCCATTGTTTTATCGACGGCCACCGGCATTGTCAGCCAGCGGGCCACCCGCCAGGGCGCGACAAATTAAATTATTGTCCAGAATTACTTGTTGCAAAGCGGAGAATTTGCGGCTACAGCATACACTAAAAGTCTAAGTTCGTTGTTGTGTGCGTGGTTTAACGCAGCAGAATGATAGATGAGTATACAGGTGAAAATATCTGGTCAATACCAATTAAACAAATAATTAGATCTCAAGGATTCATTTACATTTTATTCGGCAGATAGAACTCTGTAGAAAATATTAACACTGTGCTAGATTTTTGTGTAAATAATGTAATATTTCAGAGACCTTAAATAGTTTTGAGCTTCAGATTGTTGGAAGCATGCGAATCTATCATATAACATGAAATATGTAATTGCTGCTTTTTAAACGCTTTGTCCTTTCTCTTCACGAACTTTTGTAAAAATTATTCTCCTCCAGATAAAAAGAAATTATTTTGACATGTTATTGACAATGATTTAATCATAGCATTAGATAAAGTTATACCGGAAGCGAACATTGATTTAAAGAACAAAATAGCGGCAGTAGCGTCTGTTGAAAATACTATAAAGATAAATCACAAATTAAGACTTTATTGTTGAGTAATTACAATATTTGAAATATAATTTTGAGCCTTCACTAGTCCTCTCAGTCTACCTTACAATATTTAGTAAATAGTTTAGGCAATTCGTAATTGATTTTCCTTGAATTCCGTGCAGGGTGATTTTATGTGTGTTTTATTTAAACTTTCAATACAAAGGACAAAGAGTGTAATATAACGTCTAGTTATACCGTAATTAAGAAGTACTACCATTTCTTCTTGACTTCAAGTTTGAAATTAATTCTAAGTTCTGCCTGCTTTACGGCTTCTCTGCCAAGCACTTTTAGTGTAACACAATCTATTTGATTACTGTTTAATAGACTGTACATTGACCATTATCACATAAGCTCATATTTTCATGATTTTTTTGCATTTTGAAATAATAGTTATTACTATAGTTTTGTATTTGAATCTTCTTAATTTCTCCTGAATAAAAAAAAACTTTAAATTTGTTTGTCTTCTCTGCAGTTAATTCTCTTTGTATGCTCAAGTATGTTAGTGTAAATTTTAATTTAAAAATAGTGGTTAACTACGTCTTTTCAGTGAAATTGACTTGATCGTAACTAAAAAAAGTTTCTTAACTAATTATCAGAAGAAAATATTCGATGACCAGAGAGCTTCCCATTTCTGTGTCTTCAAGGATATTCTGTGAGTTACTAAGCAAAGTGGATTCTGGAGTAGCAGGTCACAATTGACATTGTAACAGCTGTACTGGTCGGAACAGTGCTAGGTGGAATATTCCAGACTGCCTGCGGTGGCTGGCTGTTTCGCGTCTAATCAGTACTGTTCGCTCACAGAGGTATGGCGGGTATTGGAGAGAGCCCCTACAGGGTGACCGGTTCCATCAGCACTGGCTGTCGCAGGCAGGTGCGGTCTAGGCTAGCCCGCGGTGCACAGGCGGCGACAGGAGACAGCCCACAGAACACGGTCGCTAGGGGCGCCACTGTCGTCAACGGCGATTATCTGTCAGTACATACAGAGGAAGCTCCTAGAAACGGACATCCTCACGGAGGTGATGCCGAAGGCAGAGGTCGATGATATTTACGAGCCAGTTAATAATTACTAATCAGCCAACTAAACTGAAAAAATACGGTAGGATACCAATTATATTGTAATCGAGAAGCTGTTAAGACGATAATAAGCAAAAGTAAATATGTAAATGGGAGGGATAGTGTGTGGAACTATTTGATTTTCCATTTAATACCGTGTAAGTTTGACTTGAACAAAAGGTGGATGAGCACGGGTGGCTTTGTCGCAGAGCGACAGAGTTCAGGCATTTCGTCTTTGTCATGAACTTAGAATTTACGTAAAGAAAATTGGGCGCAATTGAATTGGAGCCATGGACCATGACTTTCGTAGGAAATTTTACTGTGTTACTGCACCGCTCGTAGTTGAAAAAAATAATCATGTGCATGGAGCATTGCAATCAAATACACCAGTAGGTGAATAAAGTCACATCGCTTTTACTGAAATGAAATCCGTTATATAGATTTATTGATGGTAAATGTTTTTTGCAGGTCGTTTTTTCTTACGAAAATCTGTTGCAAACGAATATCATGTCGGGTGGCGGAAAACTGTGGAGGTATTTGGCATTGTGTCCCTCCTACAACGTGCAACTTGAAACACCATCGTCAACTAACTGGTGGGTAAATTACACCAAAATAAACATCCAGTTGAGATGTGGGTGGAGTAGCGTATTCACTGAACCACTTGTCTGCGACCTGGACAGCTATATATTGATACGCAAGTTTTTTCCTTGACGCTGAATAGCTGCCAAGTAAATTTCGAAGTGAAAATTCTTCGAGAAAATGGAGGAGGAACGATGCTGCCTGAACGTGGCATATGCTACATCACATCTACTCTCACGCATATCTGATGAAAGCTGATTGTCACAACTAATGTCTTAATATGTCGATAATATACACCGAGGTCACTTACAACTAATATAATTTTATCGTCGTACTGGTTAATGAATTTATTATATGTCCGTTATACATTATGTCAGAATTTGTTACTTTTACTACTTTCTACAGTTTTCTAGATAGAAGGAAATATCAAGTTCATCAGTGTTGATTTGAAACTCAAACCATCTTTTACTTTAATTTTGGTTCCTGACGTTAAACACGCGAATTTCTACATAAAATTGGAATCATTTGTAAACTATATTTTACATTAATGATATGAGTGTATGGTTATGATTGTATGGTCTCTTCACGACAAAACCGAGTGTAGTGGATGAACTGTTAACGTTCTGGCCTAGCAATCGGGAGGACGCAGGTTCGAATGCACGTCCGGGCATCCAGATTTGGGTTTTACATGGTTTCCCCAAATCACTCCAAGCGAATACCGGGGTGATTACTTCAAAAAGACTATGGCCGAATTCCTTCCCGTTCCTTGCCAAAAATCCATCTCGCCTCTAATGGCCTCGATGTCGACGAGGCGTAAAGCCCAAGAAAAAAAATCTTCACCACAAAAAATAATAATAATTCAGCAAAAAGGAATACTGTGTTACGTAAAATGCGTGAAGCAAATGTAAAAATTTATTGTCATATAGAAAAACTCAAAAACTTTTGTATCCATGGTTTCAAATTTCTGTCACGAGAGCACAGGAGTGAACAGTTAGCCCAGATTGGTCGTGGTGGGGACTATGATCAGCAATTCCTTTCACGGTCTCCACGTTCTTCCGTCTTAACCCTTTGCGATTATGTTGTGAGGATTTATGTGAAAGATTGATTTTTAAGCCTCATCTACCCACAAAACCACTAGAACTGCGAGCTGTCATCGAATTGACAACATGAATCCTGCAGGGCTATCCATAAATCCGTAAGAGTAAGAGGGTGTTCAGATCTTTTCTGAACGGCACGTTGCAAGGCATCTCAGATATACTCAATAATGTTTACGTGTGGGGAGTTTGGTGGTCAACGGATGTGTTTAAACTCAGAAGAGTGTTCCTGGAGCCACTCTGTAGCAATTCTGGACGTGTGAGGTTTCGCATTATCCTATTTGAATTGCCCAAGTCCGTCTAAATGCACAATTGACATGAATGGATGCAGGTGATCGGTCAGGATCCGTACGTACGTGTCACCTGTCAGAGTCGTATCTAGACGTATCAAGGGTCTCATGTCACTCCAACTGCACACGCCCCACACCATTACAGAGCCTCCACCAGCTAGAATAGTCCCCTGCTGATATACAGGTAAAGGGTGCATGAATTCATGACTTCGTCTCCATAACCGTAAACGTCCATCCGCTTGATACAATTGCAAACGAGACTCATCAGACGAGGCAACATGTTTCCAATCATCAACAGCCTAATGTAGGTGATGACGGGCCCAAGCGAGGCGTAAAGATTCGTATCGTTCACTCAGCAAGGGTACACGAGTTGACCCTCGGCTCCGAAAGCCCATATCGATAATGTTTCGTTGAATGGTTCGCACGCTGACACTTATTGATGGCCCAGCATTGAAATCTGCAGCAATTTTCGGAAGGGTAACACTTCTGTCACGTTGATTGATTCTCTTCAGTCGTCGTAGGTCCCGTTCTTGCAGGATCTTTTTCCCGGCCGCCGCGATTTCGGGGATTTGATGTTTTACAGGATTCCCGATATTCACGGTGCACTCGTGAATTGGTCGTACGGGAAAATCCCCACCTCATTGCTACCTCGGGGATGCTGTGTCTCATCTCTCGTGCGCCGACTATAACACCATGTTCAAACTGACTCAAATCGTGATAACCTGTCATTATAGCAGCAGTAACCGATCTAAAGCCTGCACCAGACACCTGTTGTCTTATATAGGCGTTGCCAACCGCAGCGCCGTACTCTGAGTGTTTACGTATATCTGTGTTTGCATATGCATGCCTGTACCAGTTTTTTTGGCTCTTCAGTGTATAGAAACAGTAAATTTGTGGAATCGTTTTAATCATTTATAATAACACTGTGCTTACAGATGACATTTTCCTAAAACATTGATTCCAAATCTCGTTATTACAGTCTGGAAGTATAGTGAGTTGCGGAAGAATTGCTCAAGTAATTAATCCCACGACTCAGGATTATATCGTGTGCAGCTGAATGCCCTCACCGTGCCAGCTCACCGGTTGAGGTAATTAAGAGTGTTTGATCCGAATTGGCAGTGACGGCAGAGATGCGCACGCTCGGTTGTATGTGTTCACGCGACGCCGAGTTCGCAATTAACCGGTCCCGCGACCGTCTCGCGTTACTCGCCACCACACGCCAGCGTACCAGACGCAAACGCGTGCCAATTTTACGCAACGCTTAATGGGATACGCACGCCTGATACCACATTAATTACCAGTGACGAGGGAGAGCGAGGTCTCAGTCAGAACCGAATTTCTGTTTGGCTCTAAAAGACGGTGTGTCGGAGAAAACGGCTACCAGCAGTCGTCACTCTACAACCAGCTGGGTTTTGAACGATTAATACGTATTATTGATTGTAAGTATATCGAAATTGGGTCATTTACGAACAAAATGGACATTTTGAATATAACTTCAGTTTTATTTTGAAGTTGATCATCATGTTAACGATAAAGAGGACAACAACAAAAATTTTATGTTTATTAATATGACAATTCACAAATTTACTGTAGTTTTATTATTTGAGATATTGAGATAAAAATAAAAAAATAAAAAAGTAAAAAATAAAATAAAAATAAAATAAAATAGAAAGACAGATACTGAGAAAAATATTCGGTCCCAAAGACCAAGATGGCATCTGGATGCGCAAAAGCTCAGAAGAACTGTATTCACCGACCGAAATATTCACCTCACTCGCACGGAAAAGACGCATGAAATTTTATGGACATATAGCACGAATGGATGACTCACGGCTTACCAAGAAAATTTTCCACATCGTCAACGGTCCCCGACAAAACATAGCACGCCGGTTTGTAGAAACCCGGAAGGACCTCGCAGAAGCCAGCCTTGACCCATTGACATCCACACGCAGTAAATATAGACAATTGATCACCTCACATAAATTTGCCCCTAAGAGCCCTACATCAAAAAATCTGAAACTCAGAAATGCATGGACACAAGAGAGACGTTAAGCCCACAGCGAAAGGATGAGGAGGTTTTGGGAAAATTAGAAGAACCGCAAGAAGAATAAGAAGGACAAATTAATGGTTCCACGCGCTCCTAAGTGGGCTAACGATATAATAATAATAATAAAATACGAAAATTTAATTTTAATAAAACTTTGATTAAGCACAATAAAACTACTACTAATATTACAGCTTTAATGAAGAAACTAACGATTACTAAAGGCAAAAAAAGACTATTTAAGAAACGCACTCAAATAATATCCTGTCTGATAAACAGTATTTAATTTCATTCCTATCAATAGAAGACTTTTGTCCATATGTCTTACTTCTTGAACAGCCAATATACTGCTGCTCGTTAAATATTTTGAAAAATCATGACCCTTAAAGGATGATTATTTTTAAGTTCTTCGATGTCACGGTCATTGGAAGATAGAGATGATTAGTAGCATGAAATGATAAGGAACTGAGTCAACTTCGTTTCGATTTAACCATCACGACATTCATCTGGAGTGATTTTGCGGAACTATGGAGAATGAAATTCTGTATTGAAGAGACCAAGTTAAATTAACCTCTAGAAACGTAATGCATTATTCTTCCTGGGAAGGGTGTACAGTCAAATAACTTAAGAATCTGTAGGAGAAAGTCAGGTGAGAAAATAAACAAAACGTCGACGATCATGAAAAACTGTCATGACTTGAACGAATTCCAAAAGAAGTTCATACCTGGTCACGGTTATAAGAAGTCAGGTAGCACTCGATGAATTTGAAAGAGATGTTCCTTGATATCAGTAGTTGCCCAACAATTTAAATCATCCCATTGTAATAGGACATTTTTAATAAAAAAATGGTGGTACAAAAAGGTAGTGTATTTCAAGCATTTATGATTTTTTTGACTAGATTAGAAAATTTTTATTGCACACGAATTTTAACGTTTAAATGATTTATAAATTTTTAAATTAATTTACGAAATTCACACTTTACTCAAAAAATTATGACTGATTGCTTCAACAATAAATACCGCTATTACAGAACCTACGATTAAAGCCGTGGCACCGTTTCATAGCTGTACTTTTGTCCATTCCCTGTAAGTGTCCAGAAGTTGATCATAATTTGATAAGTATATCCTTAATCACATAAAATTTGATTCTTACAAATCTGATGCGGTGATATGAAATTCAGGTAATAAAAAATTCAATACGATAAGAACGCTTTCTTGATTGCAAATCAAGCATTTTACTGTAGAATGTAGAAAGATGAATTAAATGAAGAATACTAGAAATGTCAACTTAAATCTGTGATAGATCCCATCAACCGCAAATACCAGTGTTCCAGTAACAAAGAACAAATGTTTAACATTGTGATAATGTACCATAAGCCTCTTGGCTTGTTTTTATATTGCCTGTAATTATTTAGTAGGCTTTTAGAACGAAGTATTTACGTCTACTCCATACTTTGCTTATACTAAACTGGATTGATCACACGAAATTCTAATAAGGATGTGACGACAATCTTCCTCCCAATCTAAATCAAGCTTGTTAGCGAAAGATGCAGAGGGATACGTGAAAAAAGCATCATGCCAAATAAATATTTCTGATTGTTAAACAAAAACGGATAACGGAAGAGGAATGGGACGATAACGAAGGCAATTCGATTAAAACGAATATTTTATTGATTTCTCGTTGAATTGTAATTGTATTCATATCGCAAAAACAGTGCCAAGTGTTTCAAATTAGAGCTTTATGTTTGATGCAGCTGTTGTGTATCTCGAATTTGATAAATTGACGACTGCAAAAGGAAACGCAGAAATACAGTAGGCGCGCTGTGCTGGGTGTGACATTGCTCTATGCGCTCCCGTCACGCCATTAACAAGTCACGAGTGGCGCGCGCGACGCCACTTTCGTTTGTCGCCACAATTCATTTCGCGGATCAAACTCAGCTGACGCGTCAGCGCAACCATAAATGATGGAATCAACTACTCGCGCATCGCAAACAAACGGCTAATTCAATGATTACTGTGCGCACTGATTTTTTATAACTAGCACAGAGAGAAATCATTGGCAGCTCATTTCCTCTTGCTTTAATTAGCTGGAGGGTTCAATCATTCCCAAAATAACTTTAAAATTTATAGCCATCGGAGACAGCAAAATATCGACGTCGATTGCGAGACTGTTTTTCATATACTGTATAATACTTGTAATTTGTGTACTAATTTTCTTTAAAGAGAATAAAGTGGAAATGTATGAATTTAAATATATTTCGTGTCTCTTTGACATAGTTACACCGACGAAAGATCTTGTAAATTTGTTATTTTGTTGCAGCGTGCAGAAATAGATTAATAGCTAAAGTCAGCACCTACTTATTGATTTGCAAGACATGATTCCATCAGGTTAAAACACTGTTCAACAACTAACGCCGATGTTGCCGTGATCATAATAACGATTATTTCATCTTTAATGACCCAGCTTTGCTTCATCACACAGTCTGAATTTCCCCCTAGAACGGGCCGGTTCTAAAAATACAGAAGTTTAGTGGAAAGTTTTTTTCCTTATTAGGTGACAGGTCCTATGGAGTAAACAATAGAGGCTAGCAGAGGAGGTTAACTGTCAGACTCAGCGGATTGCGCGCTTCATTGACTACTAGTCTTCATGACTAACTAAACCTGACAAACGGAACCAAATGGGTTCCTGAATATTTGAGCAACCTCGCTGTTGGGCATTACGCAAGATATTGTCTGTCAGTGATGTGTAGAGGTGTGATTAGAACTATTTTCTACTACTAGATGCCGAGGGAGTGAGTCAGTGTAAATTGAGAAGCTAAAACAAAAATCATGGAGAGCCATCACTACAATGTATCTTTTTGTCCAGGAAATTGCTACAGTACAACAGGTCACTCCCTTCCAACCTCACTCGTCTTCCCGATTACATTTCTTCTTCAGGCCGAGAAAACATTTATCTAATTTACTAGTATAGTACTTCAGGTAACTTTCATCAGTCAAAGTAGAAGTAACGTAAATGTGTCCGAGAATGTTTGTCCTCAGTTCTATTCGCAATTAAAAGAGTCATAGACCTTAAGCAAGGTGTTTGTTAAATTTTTAAGAGCAATTATGATATTTAAATAAAGGCATTCTGCAAAACTAAATAAATGGCATGGTAATTGTCCGTGAGGAAGAGCTTAGTTCATGTTCGAGAAGCGAACATGGTGAGAAGCAAAAATGAAATTGTGGAGGATGCAGCATTCAAATTCATCCCTCTATGGAATGCTGAAAGATGGAACTGCTTTTCATTCGCTGGCGCTTTTAATCTTTCCATTAACGATGCTCTTGTAAGGGCAATAACGAAAAGGGAACCAGTATTTACATTGTTTTTGCGTTGGCGCGTCTTCCCCACTGCGTGAGCTCCTCAGTGGAGCTCAAATCCTTTCATCTGGCTGGCGCACTGGGGGACGCAAGTGACGGGGGGATTGAAGATGACATTCATCAAGGGAGGAAGGTGCGACTGGACGAGCGTCCGCGGATTACGCACCGACTGACTCACCACCGGCCCATTGTCTGCACACGAAGCCCGCAAAGTGCGACCATTGTTTGTGGGTGGATGTCTGCGAGGCGACAGCTCGTGCCGGCCCTCTCACGTTATTGCTGCTGGTGTTTAACGCCCACTAATGGATCAGCGCTAATCAGGCTGCAGGCCAGGGGATCCGAGTCACTGCGGGGACAGAAAAATGTCTCTGTCTACGGTGGGACTGCAAAGCTGATTTCTACCGCAGCTTTCCGTGATTGCGTAGCCCTCAAAGATGGCGTGCAACACCAGTTCCCCTCAAAAGAGTTCTCTGAGAACTTCAAGTGGCATCAAAGTAGTGGTAACATTAAACGCATCTAACTATAAAATTCTTATGGTAGATGTATCAGTGATTATGATACAAAGTTCCTGGTTTACTTAGTCAGGGAAACAAATCAATTTGAGATAAGGAAATTAGACCCGGAAATGTCCAAGTCACATATTATACGTCAATATTATTCTGGTTTCCCTTTGAGAGTAGACATAGTATTTACTGTCAGATAGGTGCAGGAAAAGCACTATGAGTGTGTAAACGATCCGTATTTAGTCTTCCTGGATAGTGTGACAGCTATGATTGCGTACTGAGGAGGAAGATATAAAAGGTCTTCGAAAAAATAGTGGTTACCAAATGAAAAACTTTGGAATTATACAAGAGTAGCGTAAGCTAAGTGAAAATGGGGAGGGATAAGATAAGATAAATGGGTTAAAACAAGTAAATATCCTCTCACTACTTCTTTTAAGTTTGGTCATGGAAGATATAATCGCGAAGGTGATGACGTTAGAAGGAAACATGAATATGATGGCTTCTGCAAATGCTCTAGTGATCTGGCGGAACAGTGAAGAAAACGTCCAGTGGAGTCAGACGTTAGTGTGAATACTGAGGGTCAATGTAACATGAAAATTAGTACTTGCTCACAGCTAGAGCGCAGGGCAGGATAACCAGGACAATTATGACTCATAAGAGCAGCTGAAGAAGGTGATTAGTTTTAAATACCTGGGAAGTGATAGGAACAATGGTGAAAAGTGTTAGGTAGGTAAAAACTATTAAAGAAATATAAGAATTCTGATGTGGAACAACAAGTAAGTAAATAATTTGTCGTGCATACTATGTTCCTGTCCTACGCGGATACACGGAATATTAATAATACTGAAGTGAGTAAAATGAAATTTCTATGAACATAATAGAATGGATAGGATAAGGAACGAAAATATTGAGGGAAACAGTGACAGAGGAACTACTGCAGGGAAGGAAAGAGACATAAAAACTAATATTATATGCGAATCAAGAAGCTTAGAAAACCAAGTAGGGGTTAACTGAGCGGAGCGGTGCGTGCTAAAAAAAATTAGGGTACAGGACCAACAAGGTAACGGGTAGTTGGAGGAAAAGGGAAAGAAATAAAGAGATGTTTATGTGAAAAACAAAACCGGTAATTGGCTCTGAATGATGATATAAGTCAAGCATTGGAATCGAATCCATAACACAGTTAAAAACATAAAACACTGTCATTAACAATCTATTTTTTCATCCATTCACGTTTGCAACGATGTTTTAATCATAACGATTTATGTACTTAAGTAAAATTTATTTTTTCTCTAGATCAGTCGAACGGAAGGAGTCAGAAGAGAGAAAGAAAAACTGGCGTCTATGAACTGTCATTAAATTTTTACAGCGATTTTACAGCAATGTGTAAATTTATGCTACACTTCCTTATTATTTTAAGCAAAAGGTTTTAAGATTCAGAACCTTCTGAATGAAAGAGGATCTCTTATGGAGACATTCATTATTGTATCTACTTGTTCTTCTCTCTCTCTGTACTTCTATCGCACTCTCATAACGTTTGGCCATTTAACCATTTAACTTAGTAATTAGTAGTTGCGCATAATTTTAGTTCTTAATAATTTTAACACGGTAAAAAATTAAAAAATCATTGGGCTAATAACAACTGTAAGCAGTTTAGTAGGAGGCTGAATGAAAACGTTTCTTTAGATAATCTTCATATGTGTCACGCTGGAAACCCGTCGACTAGAATATTTTTATTTTACTTTGTTTTTCTACTATTTGTTCAAGCTTTAGGCGAATTAAACCTCTATCTTTATCACTTCCTACTTCCTAAGCTAATAACCCGAAAAATCTTTCAATATTAATTGTGCCATGTAGCCTCCAAAAGATACAAAAAGTGGAGTGATCCGTTTGGAGTTTATTTTTTTATCAGAATAACTACACGAATAATTTTTACAAAATTAATATTTTACAGATAATTTTTTGGTAAACTATCGGATGAATAATCCAATAGAAATTTTAATGAATTAGGCAGTAAACACATAGTAAAACTACTTCTTTTGGAAATTTTCAAATAATTTTGTATCTGATCATTCGCAAGATGCATAATCAACATCATTTAAAAATCAATTGTTACTGAATTTAAAAAAAAAAAATATATATAAAAAGAAATTGTAGTGAGATATTTTTATTTACAATATGTGTACTAAACTCGCGTGAGTAATTTGCACTTGATGGATCTTTTTGGATCAGTTCCTCTCGATTTTAATACAGAGTTGTCATGTTTATTACAGTAGGAGTAGGCCCTAATGCTTCAAAAACAAATTATTTCTGTTAAGTGTGTGATTAATTCCAGACACTTATACAACACCGTTTCAAAGATTTATTCTTCTCATAGACGCTGGTATCTGACAATGTTTAATCACAAATTGTCTTCTGAATCCTTTAGCGTTTCAAGTAATTTCACATCTGATTTGTGCGACTTTTAATAACGATATGTTGTTTCACATTTGGATGACCGTCTACTATGTTCACATCTTTTAAAAAAAGATGATACTGTTTCTTTGTTTATAATTTACGTAGAGACGTTACTACATGTTTCGGTGCATCATGCAGGGATAGAAATTTCGTTATTTACTTATCGTGCTACTAGGTTCTTGTTTTACATTGTAATGTAAATATGAAGGAGTGCATTTTACGGCTACAAGAAAGTAATATATCACGTGACAGGCATGAGTACTGTTGATAATTCGATTGAAAGAATATAATTAAAAGTTGTCTTGTAAGAATACGTCAGAAAATTTTGTGGCTTATATATCCTACACACAAAATACTAGCCGCAAGGCGCCAGTTATAGTGAGATGGGTGTAGAAGTGTGGTACTTGATGTTAGCAGGTTGCCTTCACTTCATCTGTCCCTTCGCACTAGGTCCAGCACAAAATTACAGTACGCTAACCTCATTACTGCAGCCACATGTGTGGCGACACATGCTAATCCAGTAAGAAGGTGATTTAGTGGTCTTCTGAATTGCTGTCTGCAGGGCATGCGAGTAACGCTTGTTGTGGGGTGGTGAGGGGAAGGGAACGTGGCTAAAGCTTATTTGTGGCACAAGGCAATGTCATATATACCCTAAAGCCATTTAAGGCGGCGAAGTACCACGGATTCGTCATGGTCTCATAATCGTTCCTATTAACCTGAATGAATTATATAAACACTAGACGACCCGTGCGAAAATTTCGCGAATAAAATGCGATGAATAGTGAGGTTGAATATAATGTCACCAAGTTCAGTCATTACTCTTCATACTCCTACTTTATTTATCGATTTTGGTTAGAAATCCAGGGAGATAAATGGCACGAAACACAAAAAAGTATTATAGAAATATTGACATTTTTGCGCTTTATGGGTCGAATTACGAAAAATTCCTTTCTTAGAATATAATGTTACCACGGCGGAAACCTTAGTCTTTAATACGATATGTCATTTATCTATATCGATTAGATATCAAGGGAAATATGAGGCTCGTGACACAAAATACGTTGTAGAACAATTTATACTTTTTCCCTTTAATTGTTGAATTCCAAACACTTCTTTCTTAAAATATGATGTCAGCAAAGCTGAGACATTATTCCTCACAATTGTACTTGATTTATCGATTTTGGATAGACATCCAGGGAGATAAATGGCTCGAGATACAAAAAACTCCATTTTACAAAAATTGACATTTTTGCCCTTTAAGGGTCGTATTACGAAAAATTCCTTTCTTAAAATATAATGTTACCACGGCGCAGACCTTATTCTTTAATATGATACCTCATTTATCTGTATCAGTTAGATATTAATGGAGATATATCACTCGTGACACAAAAATGCTTTATAGAAAAATTTATACTTTTTCACACTAAGGGTAGAATTCCTAAAACATTCTTTCTTAAAATATGATGTCACAGAGCTGAGACAATACTCCTCATAATCCTACCTCATTTATTATTTTTGGTTAGATATCCTGGGAGATAAATGGCTCAAGATACAAAAAACCCATTTTAGAAAAATTGACATTTTTGCCCTTTAAGGGTCGAATTACGAAAAATTCCTTTCTTAAAATATAATGTTACCACGGCGGAGATCTTATATTTAATATGATACCTCATTTATCTATATCAGTTAGATATTAAGGCAGACAAATGGCTCGAGACACAAAAACGAATTGCAAAAATATTGATACTTTTGCCCTTTAAGGGCCGAATTCCGAAAACTTTATTTCTTAAAATATGATTTGACCAAACGGAAGACCATCAGCTTTAAAATGACACCTCATTCATTGATTTCGGTTAAGTATGAAGGAAGATATAGGCTTGCGACAAAAAATACCTTATAGAAATAATATATATGATAGAAGTTCTCAAAACAAATTACAATCATAGCATGGCTGAAGCAGGTTAAAATCTGGGACGTTAATGTTCCTCTAACATGCGTATTATCATTTAATCGGTATAAGTTACTTGGAATCACGTACATGTTAGGTCGAGATAAACTACTTTATACTCTGTTGTTAAACCACCAATGAACCAGAGTATGAGTAACATTAAATAAGCAGCTATATAGAATTAAAAAGGAAGGTAGAAAAGTGGCAATATATGCAAAACTTCTACAAACCATTAGTTGGATTGATAAATAAAAGAAGAGGAAACCTATTTTGAGAAAGTGAATGTTGCTGTGTATTGTATCAAAAACCAAAAAAGACGAAATTAGTTCGTAGAATTATTTATAGTTTCAGACTAAAATAAAGGCAAATGGGAGATACGTCAATATTTTAACATATAAAATTATCAGAATTAATAACAATAGAATAGTCCAATCATTCCTGAAACTACTCTACCGACAATGTAAAAATGTAGAACTGAAGAATGATTTTGTATTATTACCACCTAAGACAGAAATTTCAAATATATAGTCTTACATACATTACATCCTGCTTAACCTAACGCCATTAGGAATTTTATCAATACGGACTGTTTATAGCAACGTCAAAAGTAGCATATTGGCTTTACTGTTTACTTCTGCTAATAGTAGTTTAATCGAAGCTTGAAGAATAAAATTAAACTAACGAGAGAACTGATTTTTCTCCATCAATCCTTTCATTCATTTGAGCTCGTCCAATATTCTTGTGGATCAAATCACTGTCATTTGATAGCCATTTTTTTCCCGAAATTATAAGTTTGTACTCTCGGATAACTATGGGTTGTAGTTTTTATTAGTAACAAAACAATTTTTTTTGTCACATTTCCGACAATCTGAACTAAGAAAATGTATGAAATTTTTTTTATCTATTAAGGATTATAATAGATTACAGTTGGCGTGTCCTGTTGAACATTATTTATTCAATTAATTTTTCTGTCCAGCATTTTCCCTCAACAATCATGATAACTTAAAAGTTGTGAACGTTTTTAATCAGATTGTCAACAGATCGCATTATCATGCTCCTTTAAACACATTATTTTAGTGATTAACGTGATGATGAAGGACGATTGAGAATCATTTTAATAAAATTAAAAAGTAAAACGTCATGAATTTCATCAGACGTGAAGGAATGGAACAATTGGAGACATATTTCCGGTTACCTTACTAGAATTATCAACTATGATATCATATTATACGACAATGATGTATGATTGTACCACTTACTGTTACCTATGGAATACGTAGCAATCATAGGAACACCATGAAGTACGAGTATATGCATAAAATTATAAAAATTTCTTATAGCGGCCGATAGAAATCATGTCTTCATCTTCTGTTACATATTTTTTTTCCGAATATACAGACCATACTCAAAGCTAGAGAAAAATAAAACAAAACTATTAATGATTCATGATTAGCATCGTCGTTACACGATATATCCTGTGTTATTATATTTTCTATTATTCGTATAGGTTTAAATCATTATATCTTACATAATCGTAGATAACCATGATAACATTAAGATAAAATTTAAAAGGTGAAGCTAATACCACAAGAACCTTGCAAATATTACAATGCAGAAACGCCCATTGTGCACTACAGACTGATCCTGGAAAGCTGTGAAGAATTTGAGGAAGCAGTTAATCTTAGAATGGAACTCAGTTTTATACGGGTGATGATGTCATAAAAACAGAAATATTTAACAATAATTAGAAAAGTAGTCTGCATAGCTCTTGAAGTTCATAGTGTAATAGGATACAATTAGGGGGGCAGCTCGTTGGTGAATGTAAGTTGCCTAAAAAGGGAGGGGGGATTTATAATTAAATCCTGAAAATGAAAAAAAAAACATATAAAATATGCTAATTTAAAAGGGGATCAAAAGGGTTTAACTAGAACCATGAAATTTTAGACACAAAATGATACCTCATTTATTGAGTCTTATGGCCTTTACAAGGTCGGGTAGTAACTAACGTTACGTTAAACACAATTGAATCAGCAAAAACAAGCAATACCCGACGTTTACAATTCGCCGGTGAAAGCAAACAAAACCGAATGAAATATCTCAACAAATAAAATACAACAGAAAAAGTTAACATTGAATAATATGGCAACACAGGCCATCAAATTGAAGCTAACATTTTACTGTACAAAGAAAAATCCCAGGGGCGCCGTATAAATGAAAGAAAAGCATCAAAATTGAATTAACAAATAGCAAGATGCTTGAAAATTTTAAATGTGGAATATAAATTCAGCTAGCTCAGAATTTAAGTGACGGGAACAGAGTCTTAATCTCAGGCGTCGCTTAAGGGCTCACAAGTCTGTTAAAACCCAATGAATAGTGACCGTCGTTTCTGGTACATTACCATGAAATCATCGCCGTGATGGTGAGCGACATATACAATGTCACTGCAGCTGTGGAAGCTAAATAAGCGGCTACGACCGCGTTATTAGAATAACTTCCAGGTAATGGCAGGCATGCCACTCAACATCTCGCTTCCCAAAGCAAGAATGATCAACCATACAATGATCATCAGTCGAGAGCGTGTCGGCTGACACGTCCGTTCATCAGCTCGTCTTGGACCCAAGTGCAGTCTAAAATGGCCTCTTCTTCTTCCTCGGCTAGTTGCACTCCACATGTAAAAGAACTCCACGGAATTAGTATTTTAGACCCCAATAAATGTCAGGATTGGCTATCTACACATTTCCGTCGTCACGTGTTTAATATCACGCGTCGCATTCGCCGTCTCCCTCCGCGCGTTTTCTACTTGGCCTTCGGGGCAGTAGCAGGGTAGGGGTAGGTCATCGTCCTATTTCAAACGGAACTGAAGCCGGGCTGGCCCGGCGCCGCCGAGTCGCCTCGCTCGCTATTGTTCCACCCTCAACCGTCCGAAATGGCAGTTTCCAGCCTTCAATATTCAACCTTTCTGAGCCATGAGTTTACAGAAAAATTAAATTTATAACAAACTATACCTTTGGCCGCCCTGGTTTAAACATACGTTTAATCTATTCAGACAACCCTCATTATTTACAATTACTTACATGTTGCAAGATTAAATAATTAATAAACTTGAATATAATAAAAAAGAATGATGAATATAATTAATAATAATTTAATTATATTCATTGTGGGTGACGCTGTTACACCACAATAGCAATGCAAAATTCGATGTAAAACATTTAGAAATAACATAAAGGTGAAAAAGAGCACTTCTTACTCAACCTGCTAACTTTATGTTACCATTTTTTGAACAGTATTTTTCTTAACCGTCGTGTTAACATAATAGAAAATTGACAATATATGACATACGTAAAAATAAACTATTATAGGTAAAGAAATCTCAGGAACTATTAAATCTGAACATTTAATGAATGTACATGTTAATTTATATCTTTGATATCCTCGATATTTAATGCTTTTCTTATTTGTAGACACTTTTTAAAACGAAAAAATAATTGTAACTGATGTCGAAAGAATGAATACTTTCTTTAGGCTATATAACGCATTAGACGCGACATTTTCGCTTTCTGTTACAGTTGCTACTGAAAGGAATTTCACACCGCAGAGTATCTTAGTTATTAATGTTACGAAGTATTAACTTGAAATTGTTCATATTTGTAGATAACCACGATAAAATTAAGATAAAATATAAACGATGAAGCTAATTCCTCAAGAACCTTTACGTGCGCCTTAATGATCAGCTCGTAGTGGGTCTCTTTATGCGTTCTCGACTAGTTAACTGGTGCTAACTAATCTTCAGCTATGCAGTTGAAACAGTATTGTTATTGCTGTTGAAGCCTGATCAAGTAGGAACGCTTCGGAGTGCCTAGCGTATTGTAGTCCAACTTCCTCACGGTCACATCCGCAGTCCAGGAAGCCGCTTGATTAATTAAATATTTCTCATCCTGCCCTCGCGGTTGCGGGAGTGGCGCAAACCTCACCAACACACACACACACACACACACACACACACACACGTACAGACAGGGACAAACATTCACACGGCCGAGTGATTTACTGGTCGACTAAACACGACGACGCCGCCGACAATTTTTCACGCAACACTTTTTTCTCGCCAATGTTTGTCTCCTCTTTTTTTTATAGTTTTCTCCTTTTTTTTCAAAAACAAAAAGAGATTTTTATTGCTACGTCCGTTCCTCCGTTACTGGCATCAGTTACCGACCCCTCTCCCTTCTCTCCTCTCACTGTTTTTTTCACTTCCGCTCACCCCGTCCCCTCTGTTGATTCCATTGATTAAATAAAATTTTTCACGCATCCGCTGCTTTGGCCCTTATGGACGCCGCTGGGCTTCCGCTCTTGGCCGTCATAATTAAACAAATTCTCCGGCGCGGATGAAACTGGGTTTCACAGTGCGCTCGCTCGTGGTTCTGCCGCGGGGTTTGAAAGGGGCAGCAGAAAAACCAAACTAGTATCTGTTTGAATGCTTCCTGCAAAACACAAAACAACGTGTATACATAGTTGTCGGTATGAACTTTGTCATTGCCGGCCCTGGCAGTGGAGGTGCTAGCACGCAGGCCTCGCATTGTAAGGGCCACCGGTTCGAGTCCGGCCGCGGGCATGGGTGGTTTTAATTAAGTGTTGTGTTCGTCTTGTGCTGTCCTTACTGTAGTGTCTACAATATCATGATTAATGCCTGATACAACAGTTGGTACAAACACAAATTCGAGCTGGCTAAAATGGTCGCAAAGCCCGAAGGCTATATTTAAAAAAAAAAAAAAAAAAACCTCTTTGTCAAAAGTAGAATATCTTCCACAGCCTAGTAGCCATGACTCGGAAGCTCACAAAATAATTGAATCATAATATTTATGCGTTTCTCTCGCACTGTTTTTTCACAGTTTAATATTATTCAACACGAGGAATAGTTTTTTTTTGCATCATGTAAAAACTACTGTATGGTAATGATTTAGTATCTGATGTTTGCCTCAGCGCCTTAACGACGGAGACGGAATTTGAAATCTGTTACCGCCACTAGGTTTTTTTCTTTTTTTTTAATTATAATTTCGTTCCAACTAAATTTACCTGAAAATAAAAGAAATCTAGGTTATATGTTTCAGTTATATCTGAAATGATTCACATTGCTAGCAAAAATAAACAGATTGTAACTGATGTTGAAGTGAAATTTTTCTGTTATATCTAGATGAGAGGCTGAGGAGTAACTTTGTTGTGACAAGTAACTATATCGTGACGTTATCTAGCGTTTATTTCTTTAAACTAGATAACACCGATGAGAACTGCATGACTTACGAAATACATAAACACTAGAAAAAAGTATGTCATAATTTAGTGTAAGAAATTAATGAGCAAAAGGAAAATCGCGCCGTCGATAGCGAGGTAGACCTTGTATTATGTTCATCACAAAAAAATTCGTTGTTCTTTCGGCATCCGTAAATGATCTAAAACTTGCGGGCCACTTTGGAAGTGCATCATAATTCCGCGGGCTACATATAAAATTATATATCCCCACTAGAGACATTTTTTTGAGTGAAAAAGTGAGACATGAGTTATTACTGTGTTTACAATTATTCTTACACGTAAACATAGATGATATAAAACGCACATTGTAAAGAAATATGTAACACTAAAAATGTTTTTTTTTTTTTTTTTTTTTTTTTTTTGTAAAAGTGTTATGAATCTCGCGGGCCGGAAAAATGTTCAAGGGCCACCCCTGATCTAAATGTTAGTGATAAAAAAAAGTTATATATTTCCTATACGTTGAAGGTAATTTCTGGAATGAGACCGCAATTAATTTTTTGCACTGTTTTAGGACATGTCTGAAAGATTTTCTGACTTGAGTTCACAGAACTCATTTCTTTTAAGCGTTTCATAAATTTCTTAAACTTTTTACAATTTTTTTTTGCAAAATTTAAGCATATAGCAATGATCCTCCTAATTTCTCTCCGTATTATAGTTATCATTTAATTTTACAGTACCACCGGTGCTTTACAGGAGAAGGTTACTTGTATGAAATTGATGGTGTTGTATCGACTCGGCTTTGGGAGTAAACTTTTCGTAAAGGATATTTTTTTTTGTATGTTACAAAGCAGCAAACGAAGGTTTCAGTTCCTTAGAATTTATCAAAGCAACATGAGACAGTCACCAATCATATCTTATACTAACTTTATAATAGGAAGCTTACGTCACACATTTATAAATCTCCTACAATACTATAAACTGCCTATTAACTGCAGTAAAAAATTCCATGTTTATATTGCTATATTTAAATCAAAAAATACGTTCAAGCAATGAGAATCTTATCAAAACTATCCCTTAAAGTACGAGAATATTGAGGTTCTTGTAGTTGTTATGTTAGGTCTGAATAGGGTATACTTTAACAAAAATTTCAGAAATTTCTATTTTATTCTTTTAGTTACCAGAAAAATGGAGAATGTAACTAACCGTTCTGTGATAATAATCAAAGCATACTTACTCTCAAACAGCTATACACTTTTTGGATCTAATATATTGGAACTAACAGAGTCAAGGGAATGAATTTCCTACTGTGATGAAGACTTGAAACGAACAGAGAAAAAAATTACCAAACACACATAACTCCCTTTAATTCTAGGATCATCTGTAACAGATGTTATGTTTGCTCAGTCTTAACTGTTTCATCAAATTCGCAGAAGCTCTCCACAACAAGAACAAATAATGTCAGTTGTACTTGGACCTAGTGTGTACCATCGTTCTCTCGCTTCAGAAACGGCAGAATTTACTGGTTATTCCAGCGGCACTGTAAGGTAAATTAATTTTGTTGCTAGCTTTCCATGTATGTCCCACAGCAGAAAATACTCGTGGTTGCATAGCGCACTGTTCACATGTGTGCACCAATTTCATCGTGCTCTATAGAGATTATTCCCCGTAACTGACAGGCAATTTGTCAACTGAAATGTGTTACTTCAGTTTTACTAAAAAGCCTTTCTACAAACAAAATAAATAGGCGAACGTTAATGAATGGATTTTCAGTCATTTTCCAATAGACTATTTTACGGAATCATCCCAACCTTTACCTGATTCAATTTCGCTGAACTATGCTAAACGAAATTCTAAAATGATGGTCTGGAATTTAATCAAATATCCATATGAAACCAACGATTGTCTTTGTCAACATAGGTTAATTTTATGTAGTTGCCTCCTCATTCCGAAAAGCATTTACGTTTTGATGACGTATTTCAGTTGCTAGTTCACCGATAATCATTACTATGATTCGTTTCATATCATGATCCACAACTTCTCAAACAGCAGTCTGTACGGACATTTTGCTATGTCGGTATACTAGCAAAGTCCGTGGGTGACCAATAGACTTCCAAGCAAGCCGATTAATGCTGGTCTTCAATCTTTCACACTAATTAAAGCATATAGGGAAACGGGTTTGGGATTACTGTTTTGGAGTGTGATTGCCTGAAAATAGTTGCTTCTATCGCTGTACTAAGTAAGAAGACAAAGACTATTGTGTTATTACCATATATTTGCAGCCCCTTTGTGCCATGTTTAAGAATCTTTTTTTTTTTTTTTCGTGCTAATCTTATCCTTATGTATTTTTCTGAAGTAAAGTAGATTTTATGTTTATTTTCAGTATATTTATTACCATTTGTATTGTTGTTGGTAGTCGGTTATGGTCTAAGTTCTTCGCAAATGATAATTCATTTTTTCATCTTATGGCTCTGATATGTTTTTTATAACTAGTTGTGTGGCTTATGTATGTAACCAGACATTGTTGGCAAGTCAGTGCAAACATTACTGAGTGCCGGTAGGGGCACCTTCCACTGTTGATGTATAATTGTTTCTACAATGTGCTGTTTACCCTAAATTCCATTCTTTTTCCTTGTTTCGTGAATATGTAATATATTCTTTGTGTGTATGGTTAGTAATCTAGTTAATTGTGTACTATTATTTTTTATATTTGTTCAATTTGGTGGTGACAGCGCATGGGCACACAACATATGGTGTTCCATTTACTAACATTTTAGACGTAATTGCAGAAGATTGACCAACCACCAAGTTATGTTATTGTAATATGTTAAACAATCTAACAACCTTGCAGAAATGTTTTAAACATCATTTAAAAGTGCAGTAAAGTTTGGTCACTGATCAATGGGAAACAGGGGAAAAATTGTATTTAACTACTTTAGTAACTCGCGCAATGAGCATCGTCGTGTGACAAATTCAATGTTATTATGTTAATTCCATCATCTGTCTAAATATACCATTTTGTACTTACATAAATCAACTTCATTTTTAAATAGACCGTGTTTATACTATTGTGTAGTGCTAGTTAAAAGAAACGCAGTATTTTGTGTGAAGCTATGAGAAGGAATGTAATTTCACAGTGTAGCTAGCGACGTAGCTTCGTACGGCTAGTGACCTCAATTATCAGGTGAACCACTCGCGATACATCTGCTTTACGAGTAGCAAACTTCACGCAGCAATAGCTCTGGATCACGCAACGCGTACAGCGCACAGCGCAACTGTCATAGCGCTCTACGCAGTGCTATTGTGAGCACCGTGGAAATAATGGACATGCTATGAAGTCCTTCTTTTATTAAACATTCTGAACTGCCTGCTTTTATCACATATCAAAATTTTCTCTTTGGCGAGTAACTAAAAAAGTGTTAGTCGTGTATGTCTATGCTAATATTCACATTCCCGTACCGACGAAAACGTCTGTAGATTTTTCATGAATCTGATGTTAAATTCGAACCAACCTAAAGAATGTATTCAATGAATTCCTTATTAAATTTAAATGTTTCAGATAGCTTAAGTTATTGCTTAAACAAACAATGATTTATCTGTGTCCATTTTCATTTCATACGCTGATTGCCCGCATTCAGTGCTGAATCATGTATTAGAGATTAGTGAGTTACTGGACTTTCTTTAAATTTTTATGTTGATACGTAATTAAAAAAATTAACTGCAATGAATCTTTAACAAAACAAGTTTATTTACTTCAATCTAGTTCTTGTTAAACTGTATTTAAAAATAAGAAACAATATCCAAAAAACATACACCTATAAAAACAGAATAGTTATTAGAAGAATGTCATCGTTACTATTTTAGAGATTTGATGATAAAGTGATTTGAGGGAAAAATCTAAATCAAACAGCATTGATTTGATACTTATTACATCAGTATGTGCACCTAAGAAAATATTTCGCCATTATCCTGAGCTTCAATAGAACCAAAAGTCATTTCATAAGTAAAATTAGACACTCTGTCTTTGCATCTATTCCGCCAGCTCTAACGATTCTCACCATAGTGGAATCTCATGACTAATAGAGGTATGATTGATATCCTTGAGACGACAACATCAACACAAGTAGATTCTATTCATGTGGGCAAAAGGACATTCCTGTTTCACTTGCAACAAACTAGTAGACTCCCTGGCTAAACGCGGAGCCAAGGAAGGTATATTACTTGCCTTGTACAAACGTTCTCCCCCGTGTGAAACCAAAATAAGACAAGGTATCCAAGACTTCAAACATCTCCATATAAAGGAACGAAATACACTTCCATTCAACCAACAGTCCAAAACAGCACCTGAATGAAGATTACAGTGCAGGAAGGCAATTTCTAACATCCATCATTCGAATGAAAATGGAAAATGGTGCCTTTTACAGCCTTCTTTATAGAATAAAAGTATCCGTCTCAACATTGTATGAAGTTAACAAAGAACTGGCGACAAAACATTTCTAATCAAACTAACAAATAATTCATGTATCTTTTCAAACATCAGTATCAACTCTGCTTGGAACAAGTCATTCGATGACATATTAGATCTTTAGAAGCTTTTCACGCAAAGCGCAAATCAATATTTAGACAAAAAAGTGTAATATAAAAAACCACTCTTTTCGAAGCGATTTGAATTAAAATCTTAAATTAATCTTTAAATATAAAGATCATGATATCCCACAATTTAGTATAACTTGATTTTTTGAAGCAGCGTAAGACAAAAATGACCAAAACTTAACCTAAATGTAAAAAATCTTGGGGTGCTAGATTTCAGTTGTCTTATATTTTTGGTCTTTAACTATTCGTAAGAGGATGCCGTTATGAAAAGTAAGTAGAGAGCACCCCACGCTTTGTTTTTACATTAAAGTTTGATCAATGACTTTCATTCTTACACTCGTTCAAGAAAATAAGTTATACTTATGGGACATTCTATCGCTGAACATATCATTTGTATTTAAAGATTATTTAAATTATTTGCTTCGAAACGCCTTTTTTAGTTTTTTAACTACAATTTTATTTTTAACTTTTTAGTTCACATTGCTACAAACGATTTTTTTTTTATTTTAACTGTAGTGTTATTTATTTAGACTTGGGAAAGCCACATCAGACATGAAGAGTTCAAATGACGTTGAAGCTACTTTAAGAAATTCTAATAAATGAAAACCTTTGTAATTGTACATATAAGAGGTCTTCGTAGAACCACAATAAGATCATTTGAATGTTAAAAGGTTACGAAAACTGCTGCAAACGTCAGTACGTTAATAGTGCGTATCAAAAATCCAAAATAACCATTAATTTATCAACGACAATGGTTCAACCGTAGGGTATTAGTAGTGTATTGTACTAAAACATACTATGTAAAAATAATCTTAGCACTTCGAATTTTTTTAAATCGATTGGTGTTTCACTGTGATAAACATATTCAGTGAAACTTTCGACGCTGTGAAAGACGACTTACGCAACTCTCCATACCTGAGCATTGTCGGCTGCGTTTTACTTCAGGCTCTACCCAAGCTCTTAACCGTTGTTACTGCCAAATAATGAGAATACCAGGACATAGCTATGAAATTATTGTACTGACATCTGATCTTAATAAGTGTGTAAAATTTCTGAAAATTCTGGCGTCTGTAAGTGTATGAAACTAGAATAAAACCTTCCATTACAGGTTAAGCTAAAATAAAGCGTTTTTTCTTTTTTTTAACAAAAAAACCCTACCACTTATGTAAGATATCATATAAGACATAAAATTTAAAATGCAACATTTATAACTGTTGGATAAATGGTCCATGAATTGGAAAGCAATAAATAAAGTTTTCAATGCCTCATCAATAGTGTTAGGCACGCTGGCCATCCACATTTCTGTCTTACACGGTTTCCTTAAATCAATCAGGGCGAGTGCTGGGATGATTCGTTCAAAGGGCCGTGACCCAATTTTTCCCCATTCATTTTTCCCAATCCTATTCCACGACTGACGATCGCTACGTCGCTGAAGAATAATGGTCTAAGAGAAACAACTAAACTTAATTAAAACCGCACTGCTCCGAAGCTGGATTAGTCACCCCAGCTGCAACGAGCAACTAATGTTTTGGATTCGTTGAATTACCATATTGTTTTTAAACGTCTAATTACCTGAGTAACAAACTAGTAGCACTCGTAATTGTCGAAAGATTGTGAAGATTTTGTAGTTGTTTACCACACTGCATTTGAAAAATCAAATCTGTTTTAGATGTTGCTATGTCGACTGCAACACAGATTGAAATATATTTTATGCTACGTTTGGTACAATCTTCAGGAAAAAAAATCTACTTTAACCCATCTTTTCCTGGTAGTGGTACAAACTATTTTCTGTAAGCAAATGAAAGACATATATTAGTGTTCATAACATCGATCATTTTTGTTTTCAGTAACTGAATTAAGGAACTGTTGCAACGGTATATGGCAAACGTAATATTAGTTTATAATGTGAACTAGTGTATGCCCGTTACTGTATTTTTCGTATCGTCATGAGTTTAGAATAGTTCCAGTTTTTACGGTCGAAGTTTATGACAGGTAGAACATATCTGACCAAATACGAATTTGACCTGTGTTGCAGTGTTAGGATGAAAAAATCTCATGAGCTTGAAGATCTCAGAAGTATTAATAGACGTATTAAGCACGGACAGGGATGATCGAGCTATCATATGATTGATTCAAAGGTTGTAGACTCGAACTTGCTGAAATACAAACTTGTATTTGACCCTAAAAGTTTACTCTGCAAAATTTGAAGAATTTCTGTTCGCTTCGAAAGGATCACGTTTTTTTTTTTTTTTTTTTTTTTTTTTTTTTTGTTTTTTTTTTTTACTGAGGATGGGAAAACATTCATATTTTAATCTTTGGTCATAGTGTCTGTAAGGTCCAGAGAACATAATACAGACTCCAGATTATTAAATAGTCGAGCAACTCTGAAGAAATGAATTTCCAGAATAATCGGTTCGGTAGCATATTTTGTCTGATGTCGACTTTAAAGAACCTAGTAGCTCACATACAGCAAAAATGAACAAAGACTATTAACGAGAGTGGTCAATAAAATACGTAAAAAGCAAATAAACCATAATGTATAAACTGTGGTAAAGCAACAACATTAGCGAAAGTTATAATTAAACTGAAATTTATACTAGGCCGGAATTACAATTGGCATTCGTGGTTACAGCAGATACTATGAATAATTTAAGTTTTTTAACGTTAGCGACATGTTACTGAAAAGTACTCGTAGGTCTACGCTTTTTCTGCCGTAACGTTTTTTCACATTTTTTTAACAATAAAATGCTACTAAAAGCAAACTTATTTAATGTATTCTGGCAATTAATTTCACAGCAGTTGCTTAGCTATTAAACTGTGAACATAACCTAGAATTTCTTCTAATGTTATCTCTGGTCGCTATTAATTTGCGAGCGAAGGCTGAAGCGTGACGTCACTGTTCTCCAGCCAATAGCTATCGAGGTGATTGAGTGAGTAGTAGATAATCTGCTGGTTGATGTGGTTGTAGAGCTCCTCAAGAACGTACCAGTTGGTTCGTCACTGGCACTGGTTGTGTGAAGTGTGACACACGCGGTTCTCCCACTTGAAAATGTATTTACCCTGCAGAGCGCCACACGTCCCATCACGATGAATAGCGCTCGTTTGTCTGCAGATTAAAAACAATGTTTCGGGTACTTCGTTCGCAAATGGCAGTCATTCATTTCTTGGCCGAGCCGTTACGAGCTCTGTCCGTTATTTAACGCTCTGCTGAATGTAATAACACAGATTTGTTTCACTATTAACGTCCTGCATCTCTGATCGTGCTTGAAGCATTTCTGGCCACTGATTAACAGCTCAACATAAAGAAGAGGATACAACCACAAATTTGTGGCTTTATTTACCAACAGTGTCTAAATATACTAGCAAACACTCAATTATTTTGTCCATAAAGACAGTAATAACTAACGTGGAAACACTGATGTTAGCAGATTTTTTAAAAAAAAGGAAAAAAATGAACGAGATGATCCGTGTGAATTTCGCACAGTATCATGATCAATCAACGAATGATAATATAATAATGTGAAAATAAGTAAATACAGGTATTTATGAAAGAAAGTTGTTAAATTTGAAGAGTAATTATAAATATCAGTATTATTGTAAAAATTCTTTATCATTCTGAACAATATGTTTAATGATAAAAAGTAGATAATTAAAAAAAATATGTTGCCTTTTCAGATATGCTTTTCTTAAACTTCTTTACTACAGAATTTCGTTGAAAACAATGTTAGCAGTTATAATATGATAATATTTTATTTATTTATTTATTTTTTTTTTTTATTTTTTTTACGGTTGGATCAGATGGTGTGAGGTTAATGTGTGGTATGAGTACAGTTTTTTCGGAGTAAATGATATCAGCAGTAACGATGTGCTCGCCTAAGTGCATCATTAATTATTCCCTGATTAGCGTTAAGATTTCTAATTAACGTAATAACTGCATTTTTCTTTAAAAGCGATTTATGAGGTGATAAACAGGACAGAGATCTAGAATTTCATGGGGTTCATGTGAACGTTCTTTATAGCTTCATGATGGACAGAATCAGAAGTGAGGTAAACATTTTTCTCTACAGACAACAAATAGGAAATCTCTCACAAATTTTATAAAAAATAAAAAAAATCCCGACATTTTCCTGCAGTGATTTCAGGAAAATATTGAGTATCAAAACCAGGATGGCTGGACCGGCGTTGGAAAAAGTATCCTTTCCGATACGAAGCCCAAACGTAAACCTCTCAGAAAACAAATTTGATTTTTTGAAAAACACGGACTGGTTATGTGCTCTGTATCTCTCAAGGGTTACAGGCATGTAAACGTGGGATTGGATATTAATTTGAAGAAATTTTAGTTATTGAAAGCCAGTTTTATGCGCCAGAATGCGAAACTGCTTACGATCGGTTTAAGTCCGGAAACGAGCATTTTTTTTTCAACTGTACTTGTACTGTGTTAGCCTTAAAATTAGCTTTCAACGTTTTACATATAATCCTCAGGTGTGTATCATCGATCCAAGTGTAACTGATTCTCAAAGAGGCTATGATTTACTACAAACAATGAGGACAATACAGCACGGACACAAAATTTCATTAAAAGTTCCCTAGCCCGAGGCTGGACTCGAACCACTGACCCCTGTAATTGAAGGCTAACATGGTATCATCTAAATTTCCCGGGTCAGCAGCGTGGCTGTATCGAGATAAATTAATGCTACAAATGTGTTGCATTAACTTTTACTTTCTGAAAAGTTTTTAATAATAAAATTTTCAGTCAGAGACCTTCGATGATTGTATATTACCTTTATCAATATGGAAACAGCATTTCCAGTCCTAACACAAATTTAATAATTCTTAAGTATAACTACGTGTATACCATGTAAACCGCTCTTATAATAAACAGAACGTCTATACCCAAGATATTTGTATGTCTGTTAAGGGAGAAACCATATATGAAATTGTCCGTTCACAAATAATTTTTGTGATGCATTTAACGTCTTCTAATTTCAAGAGCAAATATTTATTGTTCGTTCGCAATAAACGATGTAGTAAGTAATGGAATTTCAGGTTCGGATTTTCTAAAGCAAAAGATAAGACACATGAAAACATGCAGCGAATATTTGAAAAAATAAGCCAACTCACCTACTTTGTGTCAGTTTTGATAATTAATTATTTGCTCAGGATATGCCATTAGTAATTCTTTCGATGAAAATCAGGAACTTAAACAATTCCTTAAAAACTATTCGCTCTTTTAATATTCATTTTAGCGTTTTTACAGAATTTAAGTGTGTTTGTTTTCCAGCAGATTTTAGATTATTTTGTGTATTGGGATTTATACATGGTTCCGAATGATTTAGCCGTTAGTTTCTAACAGAATTACAGCTGTAAAAGATCGCACAATCGTAGTGTGACCATTTGTTTTGATTTAGAAATGAATTTTTCAACTTTATAAAACACTTAAATGACGAAAAAAAAATATACACACAGCTTACAATAAGTTTAAACAACAGTGAGCTAGTGTTTCCCTTCCCAAGAATTCTAGATAACAATAATAGACGTTCTTAAAACTACCTGAATAACTGTTCCAGCTACTGTAAATCCAAGAGAATTGTCTCTCAATTTCTGTTGTTACCAAAACCATAATCATGATTCTCTCTTAAGTTAAGTGTTATAAACATTTAAACAGTTTCGCATCTGAGTTTTTGTGTTTCTAAAGATTTTGAACAAAGTTCTGTGTCCTCCCAGTGATGTATGTTGTAGCACTATATACGGAGTATTACTTTCATCAGTAGCTGCTATTTAAAAAAGATTTCTAACTAGTGTAATCGTATCTTTAAATTAGAACTGAATTTCTTTCCTTATTTCAGTGGAAAACAGAGACACAAAATTCGAAAGTATTTACTCATATCTGCAATTTTATTGTAAGTTTCCAATCACCAGCGTTATAAACATATTACTGAAATATGGGAGGGGATCACTAGAATTAGGAAGAAAATGTGCAGTCTTTATTTAGTGGTCTTTCACGTCGAGAGACTCACCTAGCTGATGAATGAGCTTCAATAATTATTCTCTAATAATCTTTTTCATGTTAAGGATGTGCTTGATAAATGAATAGATAAATATGAAGCAGTATCATTGAATATTTTGGTGTAAACTTCAAGTTTCCTTTCATGATACAAGTCCCAGATAATGTATACTTACCACTAACAGCATTATCGTGAGAGCCAGGAGTATCCCAGAAACGCCCTAAACAAGGAAACCGTAATGCTAAATCAAAATAGTCTCAACTATAGACAGAAACAATCATTCCACGATTGTTTACAAATCTGTGTTATAATATACAGTTTCAGGTAAAAGATTTTTTGTTGTATTGAGGTAAGTGAAAGGTCACGAAGGAAAGGGTTGTCTCATAGCTGCTATAATGTCAACATCATAAAACAGTTATTTAGCACTTAATGTGGCTGATCGGTATTGTACAAATATCAGTCAAATAGTGCGAGAAACGATAAGCCGCTAATAACACATAAAAACTCAACTTATCTTCGAAACTGTTTGAAATATGGTATTTTATAAAATCAGTTTTTCTACTTGGCTCATACTTTGCAGGTGTGTATACTACTTGGAAATTGAACAACACTAAATAAAGTAACCTCTGAAGATTTCAAATGAGAATCAAGTGGTCAGCCTTCAACATTTCACTTTGTTTACTACTGTAAATTGAAAGATAAAATTGGTTATTAATCATGTACCTGTGTAGAAGTGATCTCTTTACGAAAAATGTAAATCCCATCAAATTGTTCTCCAACACAAGCAAACAAAATGCATACTGGACGTAAATTGAAATCATTGTGGTTTTGTGGTCAAATTTGTCAATAAAACGTCTTGGAAGAACAATTTAAATCAGTTTTTTTCTTCAAAATACTTTTTTGATTTTTGGTGTAGTCCAGAAAGTGAGTTTCTGATGGTTAATAGGTGATAACGGTTTTGTTACTTGTATCATTGCGTTAGCTATATAAATAACTTCTGGACATTCAGCATCAGCCTAAGAACTGATCAAAACAATTTCTTATAAGAAGGATGGAATACCATGGTAAATGCTTTTATGTTCAGAGACTAAATAGTTGATATTATAAGGAAAAAGTGATATTTCACATTTATTAAAGTATTATATACTATTGGTATTACCGTTAACACATTTCTTTCTCTCGAACTACCAGTAAAACAAAAGTTTGTCGCCGCTCCACAGTTGAGCAAGGGCACGAAACAGAATGCTCCGTCGCTGGCAACGAATCTACCCGCGCAGCCCTACTCGACCACGCAAAGCAATTAATCGAATTAAAATTACATCCGGCTAGGCGCCCGTCGGCTGTTTTTCTTGGGACCGTCTGTGAGAGAGGGACCGTTGTTCCGCCCCGGGGTTGGGGGCGGTGTGATGGGAGGGGTGAAGGTAAACAGCGACCTGATCGATAACGGCAGAGCTTAGAGTGGCTGCCACTAGAGGCGCTGCAAGCGGCACGACTTCGATCCGTGTGTCGGATAGCGGCACCAGAGACATCAGGCGGTGAGAACGTGAACCTCTGGCGCCTGCGGCCGTCGCTTCGCGGCGCCCCTGACCAGGTATAGGGCCCTAAATGTCCGGATCGTCACGTCAGTTAACAGAACATACTTCCTTGAAACGACTGCAAACAGTGTTAAAACGATCGGACTTTCTAATCCCCACAGAATCCTTGGTAATTCGTGAATATTAGATAGGCATCATTTTATTCTTTCAATACTCTATGTGGCAAGTTCTGTACCTGCTTTAGTAAAATTTTACGCAAACAACGATTGTGGGTCCCCATGCCAAGTGTATGATAAGATAGTTAACACTTTTTCTAAAAAATTAATAGAGGAATACTATAATAAAGTTGTTTCTTTCTCACCTAAGCTGTTGTAATATCTGGATCTGTTCATAAATATTTGCTGTATTCTTTTTGGTAAAAGATGAAGCACCACATGTTTAAACAACTACGGCCTGTAGTCTAGTTCTGTATTATTTTCGATATCATCCACAGACAATACTAAATACCACTGGCTGTAATTTGCAGCTATAAAGTGATGTAATAAACACATGCCTTCGGTTCATACAAATTATGATTAGTGCCTATGATATATTGTTTTCTAGAAAGTTAACAGTACGCGCTTACATTAAAGAACGGTATTAAAGAACCCTAGCTGGCAAGGAGGGCAGATTGTGTTTCATCCTTACCAGAAACGTAGTTACTAACTGACCTACACTTCCAATCTAACACACTCGATTTACTGTTGATGTTGTCATCGACTTACAAAAAAACAAACATTATTTCGAGATTTCTTGCTATTATTATTTTTAAAATCAATATATATTTTCTTTTCGCCTCTACTTCTGATAATCTGTTATGGATAAATAGTGGGTTATCTTCGTTAACTGTCTGTCTGTTACAGACTATAATAATAGATGACAAACGTAACAGCTAATGTTCGATAAATAATCAGCTATATTCCTTGTAATGATTTTTACGCTATTTTGGCCAGTTGATAATCGCAATAATTTGCTTGTATTCTGTAAATATTTCTACTGTTAAATTTTTGCAGGGAATCCGTGAGGGTAATAATACATACAGCTTGAAAGAAAAGGTTGAGATCACGGTCGAAGTAACTCAGCTGTATAGCGACTACATTCAAAGTTGAAGTTGTCAAATTCGATTTCTAGGATATACTTTCTTATTTACTTGGGTTTATATATGCCACTGATTGTTTTCGTTGATGTGATTGCACTCTAAACTGTAAGCCTTGGAGTAAGATGATGTCCTACAACTGACGCCAGGGGATAGTTCGTTTCGTTCAAGACGAATTAATCAATCTTCGAGTTGTGGTGATCTTGGTAAAAGAGTTTATCATAGTTAAACTATATCACCGTAAGACAATAACGCTTTACGTTTCGCATTTGACTGAGACCGTTCTGATCATGTCTCAACGAATTCATTTGTAGGAAGGAAAATGTCTAATATTAACGACAACACAATTTAGATTTCTTTTCAATAGACAAAACGGTTATTTTCTCAGGTCTAAAGTATGATTACTGTTACCTGTATTTTATTTCGGTATAATATATTAATGGAACAGATATAAATTATATCTTACGATTTTCCGTGTTACCACTGTATGAAATACTTGATTTTTCCCTTAAGTTAGGTTAACCAAATGTAGATAACAGTTTTATCATTCTTATTTTTACCTAGTTTTAAGTTGAACGATACACCTTTGTATGTTATTGTACAACCTGTAAAGTTTAGTTGATACAGCCAAGTTATTCACTTTATTCCTTTTAACTAAATAACCATTTTAATGATAATATGATCGATTTCTCTTACAATATTAATTCTATTAACGACCAAAAAAGTCATTTTGGTCATTAGATATTTTAATAAAATGTTTTAAGTACTATGTACACACTTTGACAATAAATTTGGCCGCCGCTAAAAAATTCTATCACTCTTATTTTGCACAATCTGACATCAATATCATCCTAACAAACAGTATTGCAATACTGGCTTGCCAGTATTGCAATACTGTTTCCTGGGATGACATTGACGTCAGATTTTGCAAAATAAGAGTGATAGAATTTTTCAGCGGCGGCCAAATTTATTGTCAAAGTGTGCACAGAATATCTCAACAGTAAAATGACCACACACAGTAGTTGATGACATAAGGACGCTGTTTGATAAGAAAATTTCGTATGGAATTGTTCCACACAACCACAACATTTCGTTAACTCAATAAGATCTGATTTGTGCGTGGAGACTTTCGCTGCGTACTGATGCAATATAATCCTCTCGGAGTTCCAGGCGGATGGTGTTGTATAAACACAACGTTTCGACATTTAGCTCTGCTGTTTTCATCAGCTGTCACGACTCTTTTAGCTGTTGCAAGCTGCCTGTCTAGGTGATGACAGCCACCTTGCGACAGCTAGAAGAGACCAGACAGCTGATGAGTACAGCAGAGCTAGCTGTTGATACTTCGTGTTTGAATAACACCATCAGACTTAAGAATAAGATCTACTGCATTTAAAAAATTATATTAGCTTTGACCAACGTTCATACATCTCTCTAAGATGCGTTATATTGCCAGTTCAGAAGCAACAAATAGATGAAGAAAGGTTTACAGGGTTGGAGTTAACACGTGATTACCAGTTAATACCAATGACGAAGAAGAAACGAGAAAGCGTTTGCAGGTCAGTATGAAACATAGTTGTACTGCGTTGATTTAGGTAAATGTAAGTGCTGATTGCATTGCAACTGATTTATGTTAGATTCCATGTCGTGACCATTATTATTTTAGTTATCTAAGAGCTTTTAAATAACGTTTTTAGCGTTACCTGGCAACTAATTTAATCCATACAGACGTTACCGTCGACACGTGATTGTGTTGGAGTAGTATTTAACCAAAGTTTGTAATGAAGGTCGGCAACCTCCCATCCCCCATCGAACTAACCACCGTGAAATTAACTGCTCGCATAGCTCACACAGTCCCCAGTGCCATTTGCTTCTGTTACACCGGACCAACAACGGCTGACCGACCGACGCCAAACACTTCTGCGGTGATATCTAAATGGCACGAAGATGAATATGCGGCATCACGCTAATATTTAAAGTTTCATCATTTCAGAAACTAATACTTCCCTTGAGACATCGGCTCTTCACTTATGCCAAACGAAATTTTGATTTCGATTTTGTTTTCATGTCTGTATATGCGGCTACAAGAAATATTAAATCTCTCCATAATGTTTTAAACTGAGAGGAAAAATGAAATTCCACCATGCAACATTGTACTGAAAAACTATGGTAACAGCGAAAATTTTTTCGGGACATACAATCGAGTATCATGTAGCCTAATAACTGTTCAAGGAAAAATAGTGAATACTTCGCAAGATATTAGTATGTAATAAAATAAATAAACTGTTACAAACATCGATCACTTATTCACATGTAAGCTAGTATTACAAATACTACTAAGAATTACAAATATCCTTAAACAAATTCTATATGTTTGTGCCACTTTTTTTTAGGAACGAAAAAGTTTTTGTTTATCTAAGGTACGATTTCTAGCACATATGTCTTTTACTTTACTGTGCTGCTGGCAGATGAATTGGTCCCGACCATCATTTTAATGCTCTCACCTTCAATTTAAGGATACTGTAAATCCACTCCTCCTTCCTTATTGAATGAAAATTGAGGCCGTTTAACAGTAAATGAAAACCAAATATACCAATAAAACTGAAATAATGGGAGATACGAATACATCCACACTGAAAATCACTCACAACTGTTATTTACGAATTTAGATGTTAAACCTAAATGTGAGAATTGCACATTCAGTTTTTATATGAATTCTGCTACTTTTCTATCAAATAAATTTTTATTTAATTATTCTTTCACGTGAAGCTTATAGATGGAAAATAATACTAAGGCTTTGCAGTAACACATTTATTTCACATTTTGAACCAAGCGAAATATAAGATGAAATTAAGAAAATGTTATGGTAAATCAGAAAAAAATAGGGGCGTATTTTAAAATTGGCTCAGATCAAACCTTAAGAGGAAAGATGCATGTGTTAAATTACACTAACTCCTGTTTATTTCAGTGCCAATTATCCTATTCGAGAGAATTTGCAAAGAACCATTAAAATACGTATATTCTTCCAGTGGGATATTGTAAGTATTAGATGTTACCATCCCCTGTTTCATTCTAAGGTGGATGAAATTTAAAGTTGAGAAGGAAATGTTCAAAATCCGTAGCAATGAAAAACTTAGAACACACCATAATATGGTTCAGTCGATGAACTTCAAAGTGAAGTATAAATTACAATAAATAACAACTTCAAGGAATCTTAAATTAATGAAATATTCCACTTATTTTTTCGGGATTCGCGCTGCTATTTGCGATGTGTTACCACCGACTTTTCGGCGCCCAAACTGGGGCCTTCATCAGGGCTGTATAAAGTGAAGTATCACTTGTGACGGTTTTCACACAACTACGTCGTTGATCTCGCTAATTGTGTTGGTTACCGGCAGCGGGTGTCAGCTGTTCCAGAGATGTTGTCGTTGGAGATTTTGTGTCGTGATTGTCCACGAGTGTACATTTCCACATTTCGTTCAAGCTATAGCCGCCGTCTTTATTGAATTTTTTGGGTTGTTTGAAAATTTCAGTCGATTTCCTTATTTTCCGGTCAAGGAAACCTTTCGGTTGTGCTATTGCTTCGGTCTTCTCCCATTAAATTTTATGATCTTCGTATATCTGATGTTCTGATACAGTTTGTTGTTTGACCGAGTCTTGCGTGACGACAATGTTCTTTTAGTCTTACAGTAACTCAGGAACTTGCATAAACAGCTATCCTCGTCCCAAAGATTCTAAAAACGCATTTCGTACGTTATCTGTCAAACCAATCATTCACATTTACAGAAATTACATTTTTAAAACCATACAATAATTGTAACAGGCTGTGGAAAAAAAAATATCTTTCCATCAGGGGGGGGGGGGGAATATCGGTTTCGGCGAATGTTGGCATTAAGCAAGTCGGACGAAACTTAGGGAATTATTAAATGCCAATTGGGATGAGATAGCGCTCAGATTACTCGGCGGCGCAGTTTGTCGTGCTGAACAAATACTTAACAGCGCGTATCGCCTACAAATAACACTGCTCGAGGCAGCGATCCACCGCGCGACTCTGCTTGTAATTAAGTTATTGGTGCCACTGAGCACTGCCACCCCCATAAATTTCGACTCCCGCTTCCGCTCCAGGATTTGCTTTTGAGCCGAATGCTGCTCCCTCCTCTGTACTTTAGAGGGAGTAACTTAAAGCAAGACACACAAATAGAGGGACTAGCTAAGGAGGAGGGACGCGAAGAAAGATGTGCCGAACAACTTTTCTCATCACGTTTTTTTCGGGAACGCCCAGCAGGGAGATGTGCAGATACAGTAAATCGAAGGTTATTGTTAACTTGATATTTAAGTTAAGTGCGAAAATATACAGTTGTCGACAGTAAAAGAATTAAAGAATAGGATTGTTTTCATATTTTCGTTTCTTGTTCTCCTGTCTCAGAAATTTTCTAAAAGATTATTGCCAGCAATGATTTCTCAGTATGTTATCTTTACCATTTAATGCAAAAAAAATTATTGGGGTACAGCTATGAACAAAACATTTGTTGAGAACATGGTTATGTGTTATCACTTCTTGTATTTCAAAGGGTTATACGCGTTGCAATGAATTTAGTGGGTGTAGTAATGTCTAGCTTCTTGTTTATGTTATCTCGTACATTAACGTCGAGGTCATGAACACGGAAGACGATTGGTGTCAAGAAACAGGAAAGTATTCGTTAATGTCATTTTAAAGGGATTTCTTCATCACTATTCGCTTTACGCCTAGTTTGGACTAAGTTAGTTTTGATATCGAGGTCATCAGTGGTGGGACAGAACTTGAGACAAAACGCGAAGACGTTTGTTTTGAAGGACGCATCCCGCCACTAGCCTGGAATGATTTTGAGAAACCATGTTAAACGGCAATCTGGATGGCTATAAGGGGATTTATAGTCACGTCCTTCTTTGCAAGGACCATCCCAGAGTTCTTTTGGACTGATTTCGGGAAATCATAGACAACCGAAATCTGAATGGCTGATCCGGAATTTTAAGTATAACTACGCGTAACCACTCACTCAACAGGCTTAGAGAAAACAATTCGTCCGTGGTAGTTATAGGACCGATGATTTTTCATTAAACCAAAAGTTATTGTATATAAACAAAGCAAGTTCCGAGCATTTTTTTAAACATTTATATGAGTGCTCTGGTAGCTCAGTGGTTCAGGCTCTTGCTTTCAAAACTTCGCTGCTCCTGTACCAGATTTAAATCCCGATATACTCAGGACTTTTTAAGAGCTGTGTTAAATCATATGAGGGACGCCAGGTAGTTTCGTATTTGGGATTGAACGTTAAACTTTTGGTCCCAGAGGAAAGGAACTGGCAGTCCTACTTCTTACACAATGGCTTAGTATGCCTCCTTCGGGAGGATCCAACCAACCTTCGGCTTGAGGACTAAGTTAGTTTATTTTATCACATATACTATAAATTTATTATTAGGTTTCATCAATTTCTATTGAATAAAACAGATAATTGACCAAAATAAAAGACATAGTAAACTATGGAAAAAGATATTACTTTTTGTTATTCTCCCCAATAATACAACAGCGCCTCTCTAATGTAAAAATTGTGTTTACAGTGTATTCCTGGATTCTTAGGTGTTCTTACACAGAGGAAGTTAAGAGCGCTTTCCATATGTCGAGATACTTTCAGCCGTTATCAACGGTGTTTTGCCAGCGATGATTGTTATTAGAGTATCTACTTGAGACCAATGACGAAATTGTACACCAAGATGTAAATTAATTTTTTCTTAACTGTATAAATACGACAGAAGAATGCATCTGCAGCAAAAATAAATATCTTCCCTCGATTAACAACGAAATGCAAGATACAAATATTTCAGTGAAATCATATTTCACTCTTACTTATGATAAATATCAGATGCAAAAGAGATGAAAATTCTTATTAAATAATTTATAAATGTGACATTAGATTGTATTTGATTAAAAATAAGAGTATAATCACTTGATTAGATACGGCTATCGAAATATTAATGTAAATTAACTTAATCACTGTGTGCATCCTTCTCCATATGACGATGTTTCTCATAATCAGTGACCCTGGCTTCGAAGGCGCCATGGAGGGAGTTACTCTTCAAAGGTGAAAATGCAAATACAATAAAATGAGACAGTAATTTATTCTTTCTGATAGCTAAGTGACATCACTTCCGACGCATTTTCTTTTTTTTATGCCCTAACGAATCGAAAAGAAATATTATTTCAAAAATTCGATAGATAAATTTGGCATGTGAAACAAAAAGAAGGTCCTTGTTTCTGTTGTATCTCTTATTGATAAAAATAAGAATTTGGAAAGTGAATATGAATGTAACAATTATAGATACTGTTTGCTCTCGTAAACCGGATATAGCCTAGTTATTCTGATGAAGGCATGCCGTTCAAATTTCATTACTTTCAAACAACCTTTTCAAAATTAATATAATATAATTTCCTTTATCGTGTTGTTACAATTCCTCAAGAGCTTACTAGAATTGTTTTCCAGTTACCGAATGTGTCTTAGACATTTTACATAAAAAATTTACCTGACTATAAATACTAAGTTTAATGTCTTGAACAACGATTTTAATTATTGCCACTTTTGATCATGCCTGAATTTAATAGAGCTGACGAAAGAGAGGTTTCGAACACACCAAAAAAACATTACAAGTTATCTGCACGGTGTATGCGATTGCAGAATAAATAACTATGGACTTTTAAAGACTCACGAAGCTTCCTGAAACGAATGTTGTAGAAACGAAAATTTTGTTTGGCCTCATGTTTTGTAACGCTAAATCAGCTGGCACTAACTGCTAACTGATTCTGGGAAAATAATGCCTTTTTCCGATTCTGGTAGAACAGTAAAGTGATAAAACACATTACCACTTGCCAAAATTACTCCCTAGTTCTTTATTCCACTCAGCCTTCAGATGTAACATTGGCGTCATTCCATTTCTGCCAGGAGAGTAAAAAGTATTTAGATCACAAAAGTATTCAAAGTTATAAATCTGAGTGACACTCCTTTTTGATTCTCTCGCTGTCTCCAGTAATATACATAAAGAGAGGAAATTGGAAGAACAGCGGACGTGCATGAGCAAGCAGATTTTACAGTGAGAACATCTGCGATCCCGCAAATGTTAAATCGATATCTCACGCATTAGGAAGGCGGTCGGCGCACGTCCAACCCTCACAAATCTCGTACCAGAGATCACGAAACGTGTCTCAGATGCTGCTGAGAGAGAAAAATCTCCTCTAACCTCGTTAACTCTGAATCTGCGAGTCGCTACTTTCGGAGCAATACGGCATGATGTTATCTTAGTGTTAACTGTAGTTTTGACTTAAAACTTAGTTGTAAACACTGCATTAACATAAGTTATATCAGTTGTGAATTTGTTATTGAAAATCACACACTGCTATAATATATGTAGTCTAATAAATTATTTAAAGAATGTAAATAAATTCAAACTCAATTTGATATTTGCATCTGTAAACTGTGGTAGAGGCCTTGTATAGATATCCTCAGGCTGTCAAAGGTATTTCATTATTGTCTTTAGTTCAAGATGACTAAATCCATGATTATTATATAGAAGCATGTTTGATACAATTGTAAAATTAGAACTTTGAGTGAATTCTAAGTGAAAAAATATTAAAGAAAAAATAAAAAAATTTTTTTTTCCTCAGAGACAAATTGCAATTTTTTTTTTTTTTTTTTTTTTTTTTTTTTTTTTTATAAATATATATGCATGAAAATTAAATAAGCTTTTAATTGTGCTTCTCCAGTACATTTTTCAGACGAAAGAGCTTACTATTTTTCGATATAATACAGAAAAGGGCATACAGTTTGCTACACTGATTTCTTGTCTGGATTGATGCTATCCACTATCTCTTCCTAACTTCCGCAAATCTCTTCATCTCAACATATCCCTTAAAACATACGTCCTCAATTTTCTGCTCATATATTCTAACCTATGCCTTCCTCTACAAATCTTATCTTCGATTGTACCCTCCACTAACAAATTATCAAATCCGGCATGTCTTAAAATATCAGCTTCTTTCTGTAGGAGTCTTCCACATATTTCTTTCCTCACCCATAATTTCCAAAACACGTTTATTTCGCACTTTTTCTGTCCACTTAATTTTCAGTATTCTTCAATAACACCACATTTCAATTTTTATACTTTCTGTTATTCCTAAAGTCCATCCTTCGCTACCATAAAGGGCAGTGTTTTAAAGAGTTCTTTCACAGTTCTATATTAATATTTGAAAATAAAGATTTTTCTTTTCAAGAAATTACCTGGACCTCAGATGGAAGGAGTGAAGCCAAAAGAGTTTTTTTAAAAAAAATGCAATCATTTGGAATGTTTTGAGGACATTGAAGGCAAGGAATTATTTGCTGAATACTTACTTACTCCTTCAAAATCAGGAAGTATTATTCGAGAGATTTATTCCCTCTTAATTTGTATTTAATTTATTATTGTTCACTGAAAAACTGTTTACAGAAAATACGAATATTTATGACCTGATTTGTATCTTTAGTCCTGACTCGAATGCAAATATATATATATATATATATATATATATATATATATATATATATATATATATATATAAATACAAAAAGAATAATGTAATAGGCCATCTATTAAATTTTGATATGAGTTAAGGTATCCTTAAAATTCATTTAATGGCTAACTTAAAATGAATATTAGAGCGTTCAGTTGCTGGTGGAGCTGCTTAAAGTGTGACGTTTGTTCTACAGCATATAAAGTTTCTTTTTCCCCAGTTCGTCCATAGCATCTTAATATGCGATTATGCTGAAAATTGACCAAAAGGCCTCGTATATTTTGTTTCTTAACGATTTTCAATCGCAACGCAACCCTTGTTACATTATACCATCTATTAATAAACGTCTACTAGGTGAAAATACTATTGTTGGCGATAGAAAAGTGGGGGTTAATTTCAATCACGTGGAAATCAAGAAATTTAAATATAAACAGAAATTAAAACAATATTCAAATAATGTTTTAATCTTGGTTTTATATTAGTAATTCCGAAAAACTTAAGTGAGTATCCTCCGTGCCCTCTTCCGGCTAATTCAAAACGGTTCGCCACCTTAAACACACAACTGTTTGGTTGTTGATGGTGACTGGACAGGCCGTTGATATATTATGCAAATAGCAGCGCGCGAGGTGCATTACATCGTGTCGCAGGCTCTCTTTTTGCCGCTTCCTTTGCTGCTCGCAGCAAGTCTCTACGGCCCTCGACACATCAATAATGCAATGATGAGCAGCAGCTCAAGAGAGCGTGAGAGGGGAAAGAGGGAAGGGAGGGGAGACGCCAGAAGTAGGTTCAGGTAGCAAGCCCACATACCCTACTGCACGACTTAAATACGATCCTTCCACTTTCAGTTGCGCTTTCGGAGTTCTTATTACATGTGTTAACCTTTTTTCAGTGAAAGAGCATCCTACATAAATATATGCTAAGAATTCCAACAAATCCATGAACGTCTGAGAGCTTGTAACACAAGATACAAATAGCACTTAACCGACTGTCGCTAATATTTATTAAGTAAAATACGTTCTTATCATATTCGATGTTAGATCATATCAACAGAAATAAATTATCGTATTTATTTATAAGCGAAAACTTCTCTAATAGATAAATAAATAGTGGCATGCTGTAACGAATTCATTAACGTTTCTGTGAATTGCTATTTCATTTAAATCATAGGTTCCCAAAGTTTTTTCCTCTTTGCGAAAAATTTACTCACCCCACAATCTACATTTCGAAAGAAAAAAATATTCATGGTACACATTTCAGGAAAGAAAACATACAGTTCTCCATTCTCATAATAACTGTGACCCGCAGTGCTTCAAAGGTTTTGGGGTCGTAACACACTTCTCAAAACAGTGAACTGATGGTGCCCCTCTTAAGTGAATTGTTCAATATCGTATATAGAAAAACAAGGACAGATGTCTAAAATTAATGTATTAAAATATTTCTAAAATATTGGTGTATTAACAGAGTCTGATTAACACGCGCATATTATGAAATAAATATTTTTTTGCAGGTCTGAGTTCGGTGTAACGACACTACTGGTTGGGTATTTGATACCTTATTTGCCATCAGCAACCTTAAATCGCCACGTACCACTATTGACAATCTGTTTGGTTTCTTGTCTAAAATTGCTGATTACGCTAAATTTTCTTTCAGCTACGTATGAAATGGGAATAGAATGAAAAACTTCTTTGATACAGGCCATAAAGCCCTACATAACCCTAAAATGATGGGAGTGATGGTTAGTTCCCAACTCCCCCTAAATGTACCTTAGACCAGAAACGCCCCCTATGATATCTTTAACTCCTACCGGTGGGCAGTACCGCCTCAGGTGGGAAAAACTAGTTTAAATCATTACCTATTTAAGAACGTAGACTTTCTAGACATATGATTGCAATGAAGTTTTCGTAGATGTACTGGCGAATTGTGTTGTGAAAATACGATATTTCGAAGACTATCCTGATTTATCAACACAATACCTGTGAAGACTTTATTGCATTGCCGATTTATTATACATGCAATGACATACTAAATCTTTTTAAAATATTCCGCAATACAACTGTACTATCCCCTGTTTAAACCAGTCTGGCGTAATTTTGGATTAGGTGTTGAAAATATTGTTTAAAACATATTCAGTATTAAATTACTGGCCAGATGCTGAATACACGACAGTCAAATTGTAGTCACGTAGTATGTATAATTAATAATATCAATTTATATATCTTTTGCGTAACTTAACTTGAAGTCAGAACCTTGGAGCATCCTGTCCTATCTCATACAAACCATGCCCACATCGTAAAAAAATCCTTGCCGAAAGTGAATTTGAACTTACAACCTGCAATTTTCAATGCTGTTGCTTCAACCACTCACACCCTCAAATGGTTACATTTTTAATAACTAAGTAGTTGGTCCGAGCGAAACTTCTGCTATCTAGCTGTATTGCGAAAACTTCTTAACTACCGACGCCAGCGAACCCTAGTAGCTTGATTTTGAACTGTCGCATACCTGTGACCTTGATTGCTCATAATTTTGCCATTTACGGGATGAATTTCGAAAAATTCCTTTCTTAATTAATAATGTTACGAAAGAGGAGAACTTAATCCTTGAAGTGATTTATAGATTTTGGTTGACTGTGAGTGGAGAAAGATGGCTGGTCACAAAAAGACACCTTTTAGAAATAATATATTTGATTGGATAGTGAACTATTACCATAGCGGCTTAGCTAGCTCGCAGGCTTGATGTTGCATTGATGCTTTCTATTTTAGAAAATTGAATCACTCTAGTTTTTTTATTTCTATATTAAAATGTTTCGTAGAAGCTTTCAGTTGGGTCTCTCCTAGTACAGTGAGCAGCTTAGTTAAGTTTTGAGAGGCATTAGTCAATCTAGCGAGTCATATCAGCGTTAGATACGATCATACTCAAATGCCGTGCTGGGTAAATTAATAGCAATATGTTTATCTCAAAGAATGTTACATCGAAACGTGTTGTGTATTAGCTGTTGCCCGCAATTTCGTTCACGTGAAGTGTTAAAGTACGGAATTATTTCTTAAACTGATTATATTATAATTAAGAAATCACTAGAAAGGAAAAAAAAAACTTGAAGCATGTGGCTCGTATGCTGAAACAGCGATATACATTTCGATTTCGAGAACTGACTAAACCCCACCAGTTATTTCGTCGTCAATCGCATTCAACGTAAAATAGGAACTAATTTGCGAACTCTTCTCAGCTCGTCTGTGTCTGAATAAAGTGAAACATACCGTATTTTACCACCCGGACTATGGGTTATACATTATTCGAAACCCCGTCTTAATCTGAACTATAGTTTTTCCGTGAATCCTGTTTATCCATACCAGACAGAATCGCGATGAACGAAATGTAACTTGCTTCTTGCTGCTGAAGTGTTTATGGCCTAGGATATAAAGAAATCCAAAAAGAAAGATGTGATGGTGAAGGGCGCATTCGCAAGGATGGGGGTCAAATCCCGTTCGACCACCCTGACTGCTTTTTTCCGCAGTTACTCCAGGGGAATGCCTGCAAGGTTCCTTTGATACGCCACGGCCGACTTCCTTCCCTTTCTCTTCCTTTTGGCTAAGTCGGCAGAAAAGGGATCCGAGACCATCCGGCAGTCCATCTCCCATGCTTCACCTGAGAGGAATGAATCAAAGGGGGGCGGGAAGATGGGTTAGTGGTATCATTTGGCATTCCAGAGGACGGGAAGTTGAATCCCGTTCACACATCGGTATTTGGATATTTCAAGGATTCTTGAGATCTCTTCAGGCCGAACTCCTTCCCGTTCTTTATCCCCCTAAGGGTAGGACAGGCTAAAAGGTTCTCAGTGTCTCTACAGCAGCCCACCATCTGAGTTTCGCATGGGAGTTTCGACTTGATATAGCTAAAAACAAATTAATTAGTTATTAATTAAAATCGTTGACCTACTATGAAAAAATCATTAGTTAAAGAACGTGAGACAAGGAATAAAACGAAAATTGTCTATTTCTTTTAATTGGTAAAAAAATTTAAAACCTATTATGAATCTGAAATTTAAATTTTGTCTTTGGTGCTCAAACAATCTTTCATGTGTAAATTCTGGCATTTAATGTTTAATGCAGGCACTAAGTAATGAAAGGAAGTATAGTTTTTGCTTTCAGAGATTTTAGTGTTAATTTTTTTTTTTATAGAGAATACTAATAATACGTTACTACAATTGTTGATAAAAGTAGTGATATTAAAATTTGTTAACTCGTAATTAGTGCATTTTTGTGCTCGTATCGAATAGTTTGTTTAATGATATAATTTATGGCATAACTACGTTCATTGATTTACTTTTGTGTGATTCATTGACCTAAAATTCGCAACATTTATTTTGATGAAATCAAGCTTGGTTTCGTGATATAAGTAAAACACTGATATTTCTTTCGGAGGCAGTATTGAAAGTTAAAGTAAGTAAAAATAAGACCAAAGTAAAAAAAAATGTTTAAAGTTGAATGATTGAAAAATAAAGCTGAAACTCGGAAGAAGAGCCAGAGAGAGCAAGCCAACGGTGGGGATGATGCTGAAGGGGAAAGAGAATTCCTTTTCACGCTCCAATTGCTTCCAATTCCGCTCGCAAGATGGCATGAATGCGGCAGTCGGGGTCCCGCAAGGGGCATTTCTAGGCCCGCCTGTGTTTCTCTGCGGGCTGCGCGCGCCAGTGTTTTGTTTCGCGCCTTCTGGCCCCAACAACGGGCGTGGCTGGCGACGCTTATTGCAGGGCGCCACCACTTGCGTGCCATCAAAGTTGGCCGCGCGGCGCACCATATGAACCGTATATATCACTAGAGCGGCCGCCGCCAGTGTTTCTGTGTTAAATGCGGCGAGTATTGCCGACGCCGTGACTGCGGTTTTTACAGACGCGCTTTGTGCCACTCCACAGAGAATTGCTACACAGTGCGTGGGCTTGCCGATGAATGGGGGAGAGACGAGAGTGGTACGACTGACTATACAGTGGCTAGGCCGCGAAAAATGTATACCGAGCAATTAAAATCGGAGTATCAAGGGACCACACTTCGACGCTGAAACTCTGGTAAATCATTTGTTTGAGCGTGGTTATATTCAATTTTTAGCTCCGCTTAGAGAGTAATGATAGGGGACTTGTAATTTTGGTAACGATTTTAGTATGGAGTAACATTCTATGTCTTTTAATTTATTTTTTCTTGTATTTTTACAGTCGCATGTGAGTATAACAAATCAATTAGTGGTTAAGCTTTTAATGCCTTCACCAACACGTTCAGGGTGAAATAACAGGGCTGCCGCATTAGAATTCTCCTCAACAGTACTTAATCAGTTTTCTGGTATCCCTTTGGAAAATATAGGTACATTCTATATTTATAGCCTTATAAAATAGCCCTGTATCAAAAAGTTAAAAATACAGGCTTAAACGAGATGCAGTCAGCTAAGGGTAATTTTAATTTGACTTTATATAAATAAATTTTTGGAAATAGTTAACTATTGAAATAAAAGCGTATTCAGATTAACAATGTTTCATGAACGTTTGTTAGTTAGAGATGTAAAATAGTTTATTCGAACAGATATTTTTGTTTTTATAAGCTTTATGGCTAGTAATAAATGTTTAATACTCAACACGATAGTTGTGACGATATAGCTCGAAAATTTTTATTGGATATTTAGGAATCAAACAAATATAAAAATGAATCAGTTAAACCTAAGTGTTAAGGAACAAATAAATAAGTTTTCTGCAATTTTTGTTGCTGGTTTTTACTACGTCTGCAACCGATAATGCTATAAACGGAGTATGCAATGTGTTAGTAGTGTTTTTGTACAAGCAAAACTACACCAATAAAGTGTCAGCGCTTCCAATCAACTGGATTATCTTGAAGTCTCTAACACATAATTACAATTCTAGAGTTCATTGTAGATTGGAGGGAACGAAAGGTTTAACAAAAAATAAATCTGCTTAATTTTTTAAACATATTACGTTCATTAATTTTAGAAACATCGGTAGAAATTCTACTCCATTAAGCTTTGATCTCACAGAAAAACAGTGCTTTGTGTAGAAGAGCTTTCCGACATAAGCTGTGTAGATCAAACACTACTAGTTGACAACAAAACGTACACATCACGATGAATTAGCGACAGCTCTGAAACGTATACTTGCTAAAGGCACATGTTTGCTCAGGTGAGTGCCCAGTTGCTAACGTTAGACACAGTAACGTGTTATTTCAAAGTAAAGTAGTTGAGCATACGTGTATGGACATACACGATGACTTGCACGAACCAGTTTGCTGTTGTTAGTAGGGAAGAATCTGTTTGCTCGCCTCGTGTAGCTAGTTGAGTACAACCCTTTCTGTCAGTCGTTCCCTTAACCTAAGCAAACTTCATGTTTGTAACAGCGATTGACAACAGGTGTACAGTACAGTAATCCATTAGATATGCAAACTGGGATTAATCCTGATGATGTCTAATTTTCAGAATCGCTGTAAGTAGAATTACAACTGATTATTGCTCAGCGCACATAGATTTGTGTGAAATACTTAACGTTTCTTTAATTAGTGGTTCTCAATTCGTCACTCTGAGTACCATTCCCCCATGAATTGTCATGGTATAAATATTTCAAATGCTTCGTAATTTTGTTTGTTTCAAACAACATTAACAGATTAATGAAGCTATGCTTGGCACACTGTGAAATTTAATTCAAACAAAGATTTTAGACCCAAATAAAATGATTAAAAATTGGCAACTACTCATTTTTTAATGGCAGCATTACCCGTCATTAAATTTAACTGTCAAAAGTACTCTTCACTGCCCCTGCGAAATTAACCAGTAATTGTGTCACACATAAATATAAATCAGAATATCATGAAAACAAGCGAGCAATTAAATTCAAGTTAAAAAAATTAACATGCTACGAAACAGCCAAGCAATGAGACCATTATGAAGGTAATGTCTACTATAAACACAAATATTTAGGAAAATTATCAATTATATTCAAATTACTTGACACGAAAAGGAGCCGTGAAGTATATAAACACTAGTGTTTGCAGGAAATTGTTTTTTGGCGAAAAATAATCTAAAAATTTTTAAATTTAAAATTTCGTGGAGCTAGAATTAACATTAAGAACATCTACTAAATATGATACAAAATAATCCCTTCATTCTGATTTAAAAACGCATACCTTAGACGTATATGAAGTCTGCGAATCTCGTAGCACTTACCTGAAACGAAAAGAAAAAAATACATGCTATTAAACTTATCCGTAATAATCACAATTTATATTATGATAAATAGTAGTTGATACAAAGTTACAAATAAAGAACAACCTTTATAAAATGGCAACTGCATTGTCTATTGACTAAGTGACGTGTAGAAGGTATAGAAAACCACAAGCCATTTTCATTATAAAATACTATTAGCACGTGATTTATATGGGAATTTTTTGAATAATTTTTCAGTCGAATGAGAAAACTATAACTCAAAATAAGTTATAATTAAATAGGATCTTACGCCCGATATTTACAATTAATTTCCTTACTGCCTTCATAAGGCAACAATTTACTTCAAAAATATTTCTTACTTCGTGAAAAACAGCGGCACAATATGTTGTTCTCTTTAATTCCTGTACTAGTTTCGTCGGTAGATGTTTGAAAATGGAGATACCTTAATATACACTGAAGAGCCAAAGAAACTGGTACACCTCCTAATATCGTGTAGTGCCCCCGCGAGCACTCAGAAGTGCCGCAACACGGCGCGACATGGACTCGACTAATGTCTGAAGTAGTGCTGGAGTAAATTAACACCGAGCATCCTGCGAGGCTATCCATAGGTCCGTAAGAGTACAGATTACGAGGGGGTAGATATCTCTTCTAAACGGCACGTTGCAAGGCATTCCACATATGCTTAATAATGTTCATGTGCGCGGGGGGGGGGGGAAATTGGTGGCAAGCGGAGGTGTTTAAACTCAGAAGAGTGTTCCTGGAGCCACTCTGCAGCAATTCTGGACGTGCAGGACGTTGCTACCCACACTAATAGTTGTGTATCTTAACATCCTAACGTTATGATTGTTCAACATCCAAAGTGTCCATCAGCTCCGCAGACCGGGAACTAACAGCAATATTCCTAGTGGTACTGCCGGATTGCCCGGAAAACAAATCCATTTTTGAAGTAGACTCTATCAGCCATCTCAAGGTCACAGTAGAGAAACTACGCTCGTCGCCCGGACCAGCACAGTGTTACAACTGCCAAACGTTTGGGCACGTAGCAAAGAACTGCAAGATGCCACCCGTCTGTGTGAAATGTGCAGGATGCCACGATTCCAACCAGTGCACGGCACAGAAAGGAAAGGACACAGCAAAATGCTACAATTGCGGCGGCGGCCACGTAGCAAGCTACAAAGGCTGCCCAGCGTACAAAAGAGCACGTGACCGACAGAGGGGTCTCACCACAGGTGACGGTAACCAACGCCGCAAAGAAAACCAGGGGACCAGCCACCAGAACAATCCCAGCCAGGAAAAGGAACACCGAAACCCAGAAGGAAAGGACGCCTCTCAACAGATAATAGAAAAGCAGATCCCTGAAAACCAGAAGAAGAACAGACGCTCACCCAAGAGGACAGATGGACGCACATTTGCTCAAGCCTCTTACAGTAAGGCATCGGACCCAAGTCAGACTGCAATGGTGGAAGAACAACCCAACTCCTCCACATTGGGATCGGACGCAGCAGCACCCGCCAACAAGCCAAGCCCACAAGGTGCAGCGGAAAATCCCACATCCCAGATCCTTGCAAAATTAACGAGTATGATGGAGACGATGATGACGCTGATCACAAGCCTCGTGGCGACCTTAAACCAGCTGCCAACCACCATCCAAGCAGCAGTAACGACAGCAATGGCTACATTCTACAGCTCCAACCAACAACAAAATGGATAGAGCACCACATATTTATACAATCTCGTTCTGCATTTGGAACGCAAATGGAATACATAACCAGGAAATAGAATTCAGGCAGTTCATCAAGGAGCAAGGCGTTGACATCTGCATGGTATCTGAAACCCATCTTAAGCCCGGTATAAGAGTAGCAGTACCCAACTACCACTGCTACAGATACGATCGCCCTACCGCTGGAGGAGGAGTCGCCATTTACATTAGACGAGGCATCCCCCACAACCAGGTGCTACTCCCCACAACGACACAGATTGAAGCCATTGGGGTCGAAATGGCCACCTCAGCTGGCAAACTCACTGTCGTCGCAGTCTACCGACCACCACGACGCCAATTACTTGAAGAAGACATCAAGAAACTAGCCGGCATAAGAGGAAGACTACTGATCGGCGGAGACCTCAACTGCAAGCACACAGACTGGAACAGTCGCGTGTGCAACAACGCCGGGAGACAGCTGAGGAACCTCATCGAGATGTACAACATGAATGTGACGGCACCTGAAGAACCTACCCACTACCCCGCAAACGGAACCCGACCAGACATCCTGGATATATGCATCTCCAGGGGCATAACCGGATACATGGCAGCCAGTACAGTCAACAGATTGTCATCAGACCTGCCCCGTGCTGGTCGAGGTTTCAACCGGGCCCTGGAAACAGGAGACACAAGAAACCCCAGATTACAGGCGAGCAAACTGGAATGTCTATCGTCAGCTCACTTCAGACGCTTTCTCCAATCACCTCCCGGTCAGTGCGGAAGATGGTCTTAAATTCTTCACATCGACAGTGAAGGAAGCAGCGGCAGCAGCAATCCCAATACGTCGACCCAACACCCAAAAATCAAGCCAACTCCCACCACAACTCCTGGCTATGATCCGACATAAAAATCGGATCATGAAGGAGTGGAAACTGACCAGGAATCGCGGCACTAAAACATTGCTAAAGGCTGCAGAAAGAATTGAAAGTAGCACTTAATGAACATCGAAACAGAGAATGGAGGGCCCGTGTTGCCATGATCAGACTAAATGACAACTCCCCATGGACCCACACAAGATGGTTCACCAAGAAAAAGAAAAGGTTACCACCACTGCACGGCGAGAGAGGCATAGTATACCTGCCGCATGAGAAAGCTAACGCCTTAGCAGACTGCTTTGAGAAGCATTTTGTCGCAGCAGAAGCAGACGATGAAGACGTAGTCAATATACGCAGGCGCCTACGAACCTACCAGCAAGCAGCCGCTGCAGACTTAGAACAACAAATTCCAGATATCGACATCAAGGAAGTCAAGAACAGCCTGAAGAATCTACCCCACAAAAAGGCTCCAGGGGTGGACGAAATAAACAACACACTACTGAGACAATTGCCACCAGCGGCCTGCGCTTTTCTAGCCAATATCTTCAATGACATACTGAGGAGTGGAAAATACCCGAGCTGCTGGAAACGAGCAATCGTGGGCGTACACAAATCAGGCAAGAATCCCATATTCCCACAGAACTACAGACCAATAAGTTTGCTGCCTTCAATTAGTAAAGTATTCGAAAGAATACTTTTAAAAAGGATACAACAGCTAATCACCGAAGGTGATCTAATCCCGGATCACCAAATGGGATTCCGTAAGAGCCATAGTACCACACACCAGTTAATGAGGGTAGTCGAAGAAGCCACGAAAGCATTCAACCATCGGAGCCACTGCGGACTCGTGCTACTAGACATCTCAAAAGCTTTCGATTCTGTGTGGCACACAGGACTTTTATTCAAACTATTTGAACTTGGATTTCCGGGCTCTTACGTCAAACTTATAGAATCCTACCTGAGAGGCAGAACCTTCAGGGTACGCGTGGGAACTTCACTCTCAACGTCAAGAAAATAAACGCCGGGGTCCCACAAGGGTCCGTACTGGGACCGATACTATACTCCCTGTACACATCGGACATACCACTCACCAACAATGTCAAAATGGCCCAGTACGCTGACGACACGGCAGTGTTCACCATCAGCCCGCAGTAGAGCGTTGGCTACGGAGGCGACTACAAGAAGCCCTGGACAAAATCGAGGCCTGGGCGAGAAGATGGAGGATCACCAACAACTCGGACAAAACTCAGGCCATCTTACTAACCAGGCGGAGAAGACGAAGAGGTGAAGACCAGCCTCAGGTGCAGCTCCAAGGAAAGGTCATCCCATGGAGAACACTGCGCGATACTCGGTGTGACGCTCGACAGCAAGCTAACCTGGCGAGCTCACATCGAGGAGGAAACCAGGCGCAAAGCTAGCGCTGCACTACAGCAACTCTACCCATTACTTAACAGGGACAGCTCCCTGGCCGCCGGACGTTGGCGTCATGATTTACTGCAGTCTGGTACGACCCATAATAGAGTACGCATGCCCTGTTTGGGGTTATGCATGCAACACTCACATCAAAAAACTACAGGTTATTCAGAACCGAGCGCTGAAAAGAGCTCTGCACCTCCCAACGCGGTTTCCAACTGACGATTTACACAATGCAGCCAACATACAGACAGTACAACAACGATTTCGAGAAAGGGCAGTAGCATTTATAAATCAACGAAAAATTCAGCGAACCCACTCATCAGGCCACTAGGCCAATACACCACCGATATAGATACATACAAAAGACCCCTCACATTAATTCTATAAATAAAATTGCCAAAAATAAGATGCACCAAACGTAAAGACAATTGAACTATCCAAATTCACATGAGGAGAAAATGTCGGAAAGACAACACTCTCCAACAAAACAGCCCAAAGAAAAGGGCAACAAATGGCAACGGGCCACCGACAGTTCTGGCCTGACCGCTGAACCAGCGTCAACAACAGAAGACCACCGGAAGTTCGCGAGAAGTAGAAGCCGTCACTCTACCCCGAATCAGGACCAGACTAAAATTCTCGACGGTCATCTGATAACTGTACCCACGTTTGTTTATGGTTTACCAGTTGTTTTGTGTACAGAGTAATAAACCTCAAGGAACCGTTAAGTGTAGTTCACTTCAATTACGAATCGTAAATGAACATTTTCAACGGTGAAAAGGTAGCGGAATAAAGTGAAAACCGTAGAAAATACAACTGAACTGGCAACAATGTTAACGTGTTCACAACGACCTGTCGTGTATAGCACGTATATTTGTGCGCGAGGAGAGACCGGGCTATTTAGTAATGGCAAAAATAGCGTCGCTGCCGTGCCGCCGCCATCAAACGGAATCACTAAACAAAAGAGCTGCTGGCGCGGGGGGAGGGGACAGGCAGCGCCGCGAAACACGAGTCGCTGCGCCGGCAGCCGCGCCCACTAAAAAACACTGTGCGCTGCTCCTGAACTGTTGGGCTGCCCGCCACGCAGGCAGAACAACACACAATAATTGCTCGGCGCAACGCTAAACGTATGGAGCGGGAATAGACGGAGAGCGGTCGGTTGATGGTGGTGGGTCACAGGTGGAGTGGGAGAGAGGAGGGTAGAAGGGGCGAGGTTCAGGGTGGAAATCTGAGCGCTAATTCCGCACCGCCTTCTCCTCCTCTCAACCACCCCAAGCGACTTGCTTTACCAGGCACCTCCCTCGCAAATCAGGCAACATTAGCTGCTGTGCGGTCTCGGAAACCCGAGTTACGGCCTTAACGGAGAGCGGGAAGCCGGCACGAAAAATGACCGGCTCTAAATAATACGGACGGCAGGTAATTGGCAAAGTTAGTCGGCTTTGGCACCGTTTGCGGGAGGCGTCGTTTGAGTGGCTTCTCGAAACCTGATGATTGGTGTTAGTCAAACTGGTTCTGCTCGGGCAGAGAAACAAATAATGGCGGACCAGTGGTAGCGTAATAATACTGCGGAAAATTTCATATCAATTACAGTACAATCTTTGCTCCATTCCTCTTTACTGATAAACACAATGAAATTCCTTATTTTGTGCTTCAGATCTGGAAAGAGTATATACTATGGGATAATTTGTCACTGAGATTAGCCCTACGATTTTTCTTGCATTACAGGAAATCGAGTTTTAATTATAATTAATAAAAAAGTTATTTTGCATATTTTAAATGATAAAAGAGTCATCTAATATTGGTTTACTGGAGGTACTATTGATACCATGATCTTGGCGAAACAACTGTATTTAAGACATCAATTGGAATTTTAATATTTTCTCATTAACACATGTGATAAAGGCTTATAAGTATTAGTATAAACTTTAGTAATGGGTAATCAGTCTTCACAAAATTGTACCATGTTTCTAGCAGTGAGTTCAACTGAAATGTAAAATGAATGGAAATGAAATTTACCGATAGATTAAGATATAGAAAAAAAAATTGACACATTTGTTCGTTATTGATAGCTTCGTGATATGCGAAAACAATACAGTACTTTCACACGTAACCTTCCTTAAAGCCGATCAATCGTTTTGACACACAGGTCAATTTATGATATATGTCCTTCTTTACCGTGTTAAAGTTTTACTAGCTCAGACAAAAGAGATTAAAACCATCGTTTTCTTTCCATGAGCAATAATTCCGTCTTTCAATTAATCATGTTGTATAAACAGAGCTAGTACTTTTTTATATATATACATGAGTGCCATCAACGTCTTTGTACGCGCTATATGGAGAGATTGTGGTATCGTTTATGGATGAAAACTGTCTGCATAATTTAATTTAAACCAAAGTTCGCTCACACCACTCGAACCTCCATTAACGTTATTTAAATGATAGATCTGATAACGTGTATTCATTACGCGCCGCATGTCGTTTGGGCCTCAAGCACTTGAGTGGTCGTTTTAGTAGTGTATAAGACTACCACCTACAATTTGATATATAACCACACGGAGCCAAATTTGTAAGAACTTATTTACTAGAGAAAATACCATTGAACAAGTTGCCAAATGATCTTTAACTGATCCACAAATTAAAATAAAACCACAGACAAGTACGAACAGGTTTGATTTACAGATTGTGATTGAATATGGATAAAGAAAATTTGTTAAAAGAAAATTCTACTACATCTGACAGGCAGTCATCTTCACCGCCTGTAGCTCCATCAACGACTAGCAAAATGTAACCGAACGCAGTACCAATGGACGCAAAAGAGCACAAGGGATCCATCAATACCAAACACGACGCAACAGCGCAGGGGGTTATACGGTAGGACCGGGCATTAACTTGTGATGTGAGTAGTATGGCGCGATATCGTGTATTTGATTTTCATATTAAGAAGCAATTCATAAATAACTTATCGGGATGTACGTGCAATATTTGTGACAGACTTTAATGGCAGAAACAAATTTATTTAAATTTTGTGAACTCGCATCAATATATAGGAAATGTGAATAATGAAATCAAGATTTTGAAAATCAAATCAGTATCCACAAATCGTATTCACGAAAATAGCAACCATTTTAGCTCGAGTATTAGCTACGCAGACTTTTATCGGAATGTTATTACTTAATCGTCTGAAATCATTAAGAGGAGCAGGCAAATTTAGACATATCGCCCCTTTAAGTGTATAATCATCAATGTTGAATCATTCTTACATCAGCCATACTTCATCTGAAATACGGCAAATACAAAACCCTGAGCAAACGGAAATCCAGTTTCATAATGTTACAAATGTTGGTACTAGGGGTTAGAAGAACTGAAAAATGTGTGAACAAATCTTTCTGCTTCAGTAAAACCCAAGGTTAGGGGCGTATCAGTTTAGAACAATGTACTTTTATTTTCTTCTAATAATTTATACTGTTTACAACAATGGATCATCTCGATTTTTCATTGTTTTTAAATCCAGTTTTCGTCATAAATAGATTAACTTATGACAACTTTAGTTCATTCTTTATATGGTATGTTGGCACTTAGTAACAGAATCTATTTCAAAATTATCGACACAATAAAGTCAATTATTTTATTTTATTTTTCCGCAAAATAATAGTTTCTCAAATTATGTTCCCTTTCGATACTTCTTATATATAAATATTATTCCATGCTTAAAATCTGTTACAACTAATTTCTTTCCAGTATTTAAAACGTTCCAGCCAATTTTTTTTTTTATTTTTTTTTTTTTATTTTTTTTTTTTATTTTATTTTTTTTACACTTTTTAGAGTATGACAGCAGTTACACAATTTCAAGGCTGAAGACTGGAATTAATACTACATCAAGACATACAGATCATGGTTCTGCAAAACAAGTTGGTTTGAAAATTAAGAAAGTCTCAAAAGAGGGTGAAGCAATTCGAACTAAAAAATATTTAATTTAAAATTATATTTTAATTAACAACCAACTACACTTGATCACAATGATTTACATTGAAAATATTTTTAACAATTTGAACGTAAACTGAAATAATTTCCTTTTGTTAGCTAAAAATATGATTTTAAGACAAAAGTTGCTAGAAAATATGTAACCGATTCAATTACAAATGCTATTACAATTTCCTAATGTCTTACATAACTCACTGACACATTACGATTTTTTTTTCTTTAGCTGTCTCCAGTCTTTAGACTGGTTTGATGCAATCCTCCATCGCTTCCTATCCTGTGCTAACCTCTTCATTTCTACATACCCCTTACAAGCCCACGTCCTCAATTATCTGTTTCATATATTCTAATCTCTGTCTTACCTCTACAGTTCTTACCTTCAACTGTTCCCTCCACTAACAAATTAACCGAATCCAGCATGTCTCAAAATATGACCTACCAGCCTGTCTCTTCTTTCTGCTAAGCTTCTTCCACAACCTTCTTTCCTCACCCATCATTTCCAAAACTCGTTTCATTTCTTACTTTGTCTGTCCACCCAATTTTCAGCATTCTTCTGTATCACCCCATTTCAAATGCATCAAGTTTCTTTCCTTTCCGGTATTCCTAAAGTCCATGTTTCGCTACCGTAAAGTGCTGTGCTCCACACATAGAGTTTTAAAAAGTTCTTTCTAATTCCTAGATCAATATTTGAAACCAAAATATTTCTCTTTTTCATGAAGGCTCTTTTTGCTAGTGCTATTCTGCTTTTATCATCATTCCTGCTTCGGCCATCGGTTGTAATTTTGCTTCCCAAGTAACAGAACTCACTCACTTCTCCTATTGCATCCGATCCTATTTTTATATTTAATCTGTTAGTATTGGTATCATTTCTGTCACATTCCATCACTTTTGTCTTACTTTGATTTATATTCAGTCAAAAATCTTCCTTTAGTATTTGGTTCATGCCATTCAATAACTTCTCAATATCCTCAGCCCTCTCTGCTAACAAGCCAATGTCATCAGTAAATCGTAGCATACTGATTTTATCTCCCTGAAAACTTATGCCACATGGAAATTTTTCTTTGACTTTCTTCATTGCTTCTTCTATATACGTATAAGTTGAATATTAACGGGGATAGACTACAACCTTGTCTCACAGCCTTTTTAACTGATGAATGTCTCTCGTGATTCTCTACTTTTATTACAGCCACTTTATTCTTATATAGCTTCTTATAGAGAATCTTCTATATCGATTCTTTAGACCTGACTTCTTTAAAATTTTGAACATCTTGTCCCACCTAACATTATTAAAAGCTTTTTCTAAATCAACAAATGCCATAATAGTACCTAAACCCAAACTGATCTTCACCAGCTATGAATAGCCTTTATGAGTAACACCAAAACAGACAATAGTTGATTATTTTATTAGTACTTTCGTTAAATTTATGTGAGCTTTGGAAAAGAGCAGCCGAAATCATATAATACGAATAACATGAGAATAAGTAAATACGAGAGAGAGAGGATATGTCGGAGAGGCCAAACAATAGCTTGTATGGTTCTCTGAGCTTGAATAATAGATTAAATGTTGCACGCATGCGGCCTCTGGCAAGATTTGAAGTGGCTCGGAAAACCAATAACAGGCAAGAGCATCCGGCGGCGCCCTGCGAAGCCACCGCCGCCCTAGCGGGTTACAGCCGAACCGAGCGCTTGCCTGTATAACAGCGCTGGGGCGCATCACGACAGCCAATAGCGAGTGCCTGCTGGAATATCCGGCATGCGGTCTGTCAACCAGGCGGCTATTCAGCACGAGAACTGACACACAGTCGACAGCTACAAACTTTCCTTCTGTATACACTGTGGTGGGCGCTCCAATAATACTTTCAAACACCAAAATTACATCACGTTTACCAGAGAAAATCTGCTTATTTTGTTACTTGTTCATCATAATTTTCTAACAACAGCAGATACTTCTTTCTATAAACAGCATAATTACAACTGGTTTCATTAATAAAGGGGCCCATTACGCGCAATAGTAACATTTTTTTATAAGTATTGTAAGGTATTCCTTACTTGCTACTCTTGAAGAAGACATATATTGGTAATAAATCGTCTTTCTACATCTACATATATACTCTGCAATTCACAAAATTGTGGGTGGCAGAGGGTGTTCAGCACCAAAGTTAATCTCTTTGCTGTGCATTTGTTTATATTAACACAACGGTCTTTGTTTATATTAACACAACGGAAATATTAAATGAGTAATTACTAAAAAATTAAGGGGCAATTTTTTCTACCTTTTCGGTGGAATTCATATTTGCATACCATAATGGTAACTTCTTTTTCTTTTGCGGCAAAAATTATTTTTGCTGACTTAGCACGGTATACCACAACATTGGAAAGATACAATTGTTGGCTGTAAGAAGATTAACCCTTAAGGCCCGGTCAAACAGAGCGCGGGCAGGGATGTCGGCGCGAAGCTGGCACTGTATTACGTCGTACTGCATCAACCCTGTCAGACAGAAGGTGGGCAGAATGGGCGATCCAGTGGCATACAGCGCGTTCAGCGATCCGGTTGTGAGTGCACGCAATTATAGCGTGATAACGTCGATATTGCGAATGTCGAAACAGAGAAATTAATTAATTTGGTGCAAGAAAAAAACTATTTATTTGAATGATGGCACCCCGAGTACAGAAACAACAGATTGCGTGCAAACTGAATATAACTTGCGAGTTACATTTGCACTATTGTTTATTTATTTTAAAGCATTTTATTTCATTTATAATTTGAATTACATTATAATTTATATAACCATTATTTATTGGCCGAATTAAGCGGTCTGGTGGCTCAGTGGTTAAGCGTCTGACTGGATATCGAAAGGTCCCTGGTTCGAATCCCTGTCTTGGCGAGGATTTTCAAAGGCGCTTAACCTGACCTCCACCTCTGCCACAGCTTGCTGTGTTAGGTGAAGTACACCAAAACGCTTCCGTGGTTGGGATTCCACGTTAAACTGTAAGTCCCCTATACCCGGCAGAATTGTCGGGTTAGGTTAAGGCAGCTACAATAGGAGCGGAACGCGCAGCCAATAAAAACCCAATATCCAGGTCATTACGACCACACGTAATTGTATATTGGTCGAATTTATTTACTTAAAAATTATTATTGTTTCCTTGCACATTTGATGTATGGCATACTTTTCGATTTATTTAAGTAAGCAGTGAAGTAGCAAACACGTTTGTTTATGTCATGTTTAAATATCATTAAAATAAAGTAAGCAACGAATTGAACTCTCACTTCAATAGCAGCTGAACTCAATTTCTGATTTGTCGGCATTGTATTTGAGAACGCCGTTATGGACCACTCTGGCCAATCTGTCTTCGAACGAATTAAGTTCAATGCAGAGACGGTTATATTCGCCCAATTCTTCCCTGATTTTTTTAATTCCATGGACCCACTGTCTCTTTTTCCCTGAGCATACTAAAACTAAGGGAAGAAGTAGTTCTTCCTCCTCGTAACTAGGATCATATATACTATACATTTGAGGTATATTCAAGAAAAGAAGAAATTTCTAATGTACGCGCACAAAAAATACTGTGATCGTTTCGCGTGACGTTTGTTCCCCACACTGGATCGCCTTGGACAGCCCGCGCTGTGTTTGACATGGTCAGGACGCGGTGGGCATCGCTTGCCTCGCAAGTGCATCCTGCCTGCACTCTGTTTGGCCGGACCTTTAGTGAGGCTTTGTTCCAATGCAAATCTCGTTTCTTGTTTTCACTCCAGTCACTTTCCAGATAATAATTTCATGTATGTTAACAACAAAGAGTCTTTTCTGATCTACAGATTTTTATTCAGAACCGTTTACTTGCCTATGACGTCTGAAAGCAAAGAGAATAACATTGGTACCCATCATAATATAATTTCAACAAAAGCTATGGGTTGATATTTTTATTTAATATCAGCTAACTGTTCTTGTATCGTATATTCATTGTCGAGACGATGTCGACTTCATATTTACTTTTGGCAGTATTTATTCTTGTTGATGTTTCTTAATAGTCTCCATGGACGTTGGCGATCATCATAGTATCTCTGTCTGTTGCAAAAAATAAATAAAAAAAAAAATAAAAATAAAAAAAAATAAAAAAATTAGCTAACGATGCTCTTTTCCCTTCGTGCTACTCGACATCATCCTCTCAGAATCAGGTGCAGACAGGTGGCTCCGTGTTCAAGGTGGCTCATGTATTGCATTTTATGCCTTTTTCTTAATCACAGTTAGAGATTCTCGGCTTGTTTCAATTCTCTACAATACTACTTTGTTTCTCATCTTTTTGATGTAAAATTCTTTTGAGGATCCACAATTCAAAAACTTCACGTCACTTCAGTGATGTTTCCTTGAGCGTCCACAACTGTAAGCTTCACAGTAATTCTCAATTTTCACTAACAGCTTCTTTTGACCTTTAGTTGGCGTAACTTAAGATTTAATTTGTTATTACAAAACAGAAATTTAATTCCATTAAATGTTGCCCTTAGCTATTTCAATTAGGCAGCAGCTTCCTGTTACAGAAATCATGACTCCCGTCCTCAAAAGTGATATAATAGTACAATGAGACTGCCAGAATAGTTACTACTAATATTTTACTCTTAAATTGCATAAACGAGTACTGTATTTTAAGTTCATGGATACTTTCTATTTTGGCTGTGCACATCAAAGGTCCTGCAGCACGGCAAACTCGATTCGGGTGATTCAGAGAGCACATTTTCAAACACCTAGAAAAGCCTACTGACCGTCCTAAATAGCAATTCTTAACATTTTCTACAATAATATTGGTGAAAGCTGAAAAGGTACGTATTCAACAAAAACCAAATCACACAGATTATACAGAACATAGTTAACTCTATTTACAGGCAATTACATGAAAAACGGCCATGGCAGAGACTCACCAAACAACGGCGCATCCTTACGATCAATCAGCAGAAAGTAATTTACAAAATTCTTACAAGTGTCACTATTCAAAATATAAATAAATCTGTAAAAAGGTCTAGCTGTTAATAGTCACATTAATGTATTTTTCTTTAAACAAGATCATTAAGGGTGAAACAATAGTAGCTGCATTCGAAAATTAATAAATAGCACTGTACAATAAAATAAAAGTCAACAACTACGCCATAATTTTAAAAACCGCTTAAGTAAGGAAACTATGCTACTTATTACAGTGATTAATAATACGCGGTGCCTATATCAGGTTGCTCCGCGTTGCCATTACCGAAGTTGTACGATGGTCTCGAGCTGTCAGCTAACCCCTGCCGTCTATTGAGTCGTCCACCAGCACTACACTGGGCAGTGGGGACCAGTCCAGAAGCGGTGGACAGTGAAAGAAGGGAGGCACGACCCCGCTGTTGGGTGGAGAAGGGGTCGCCTTGATTGGCCATTTCAATTAACGTCGTCCAGTCCCCAGAGACAGCCGCCGGCGTACAGTTTCTGGAGGGGTGGGATGGAGCACGTTTGGTCATTTCCATTTGGGGAAACAATCCCACGCCAACTAAACTACTTACCTATCGCAGCGTATTCTCCTTTAGCATCGTCCCCACAAGGTTTGTTTAAACAACATTTCCCAAGTGCTATAGTCAGAGGCAAAGTACTGATATTTATGTAGGAAAGGTACACACATGAGTATATAAATCCTTAAATTTATTGACCTACATAAGGCGTAGCTACTATTAACACCCGCGCATTAATACACTTATCTTAATAACCATATTAAATAGAACTAGGATGAAGAATCTGACTTAAAGACACAAATTAAGGACAAACGTTGTAATGCACTGAGGTTTTCACTTAGCGAGGAGACAGTAAAAAATAAATCAACAAGTCAATAACTGTTCAAGTGTTCAAGGAGAAAAAAAAAAGTATGTATCGATCTTCAGAATTTACTGAATGAGCAAAATACTGAGGGAAGATTTTGGTCTAAATATAAACCACAGCTAGACAAATGTGATGAAATATAATAGAAATGATAGTAGTAATACTAGATTAAATTTTAAAATAGGATTTGATGCGATTTAAGTGAATTCTGATACTTAGGATGTAAAATTACAACGGATGATAGAAGTCGGAATGATGTTAAAAGTAGAATAGGAGAAAAAAATCTTCATGAGAAATAGAAATCTTTTAATTTAAAATATTGATCTAGGACTCAGAAAGAATATTTTTAAAATGTGTGGAGCACAACACATTACAGTAGCTAATCATGTAATACCAGAAAGAAGGAAAATTGAAGCATTTGAAATAAGAAGATGCTGAAAATTAAGTGGACAGATAAAGTACTTGTTTTGAAAATGATGGGTGAGGAAAGAGGTTTGTGGAAGAATCTTACAGAAAGAAGAGTCAGGATGTTGGGTAATATTTTGAGACATGCAGGATTGGTTAACTTGTTAGTGGAAGTAATAGTCGAAGGTAAGCACTGTAAAGAAAGGCGGAAATTAGAATATATGAAGCAGGTAATTGAATACTTGAGTTGTAAGGGGTATGTCGAGATGAAGAGGTTTGCACATGGTAGGAAAGGATGGAGGATTGCATAAAACCAGTCGAGAGACTGACGACACCAAAATAAATCATCAATTGTCTTTATCAAGAACCCACAGAGAGCTGGAAAGGGGGAATTACGCGTGTGATACATATAATCATAAAAGTTCAATTATGCGGAACCCTTAGTATATATTAAGTTTAAGGACTGAAATATTTCGCGTTTGTAATACCATATCAACTGCTGCATAGGCGACAGTAAGATTTTCCTTTTGAAGTTATTAAAATTGTTTAGTAAATCCAGTAAACCATGCAATGAGCGAATATTATTATTGCATCTACCAGCTCTCGCTTATGTAATTTACTGACTGGGAGTATTCCTTGTTAGTAGAATTGTGATGGTTATATCATTGATGAAGCTGGGATAAACAATATAGACATAATATTATAGTATTTCATACATTCTTCTATTGAAGTATAATTTATGGAATAAAAAGATTAACAAATAATGAAAAATATTGAAAATTAAAGAAAAACTAAGATATTTCTATTGCATTTGGTGGAAACATTATTTTTGTTTTATCTTGATAAACAAAATTATTGGTTACAACAAAAAGTTTACTTGCAAACGTTTCTCATAATTATTTGTAGATTTTTTCAAACACTTTCGTTTCCACTTTTATATTAGTTTTAAATTAGCTGCTAAACACAAAATCTAGCTGGATTTAATTACTCATTTCTCTAATTAGTTATCATCTAAACTTTTAGTCATACGAACGGTAACGAAATTATCTGGTATTCGTATCCTTATTGATCTATTCCAAAAGAAAATTTACTTTCTGAGTTAGTTTATTTGATATCAACAGGCAGTAGTAGTCTAAGTAGCGATATTAAGATTTTTATGTATGAATTTTGTAATTATGGAAGCATTATTACCTTTATAACTTTTTGTAGCAACAGAGAATTACAAGATGCGGCTGTAGGTGGAAATAACAGACGAAGTCACCACTGTGATTTTGTTTGTATTGCAATCACATATTATAAAGACTGTGTGACAGCTATATCTGCAATATTTACTGCAAAATACACATCGTATCAATAATCATCCATTTAAACTGTCATTTGACGCTGAATAACGCAGATACTGCTAGCGAAATAATTCAGAATTTCATTGAAATGAAATTATTGTCATCCTGGCCCTACTAAATAGTTAAGAGTTAACAATTAGAGAGAGAGAGAGAAAACAAGATTGATGTTTTCAGGCGCGTCGACGACGAGGTCACCAGCGCAGAGAGAAACAAAGTAATAGAGAAAGACAACGATAGAGGATGACAGAAAGACATAGTGTAGACAGGACTAGTGTAATCAGATCTGTAATCAGTGTAGTTTTAATAAAAAATTAAGGTAGTATGCCATTAATATATATTTTTGTTGTTTGCTGTCATCAGTCTCTCGCCTGGTTTTGGTGCAATCCATTATCCTTTCCTACCCTTGTGCTAACCTTTTCATCTCAATATAACCCCTGCAGCCCATGTCACGAATTATCTGCGTCATATCTTCTAATCTCTGTCTTCCTCTTCAGTTCATACCTTCGACTTGTAACGTAAACCTTTAGCGTTTTCGTATCTTCTGCCCATTCAAAGTTAGACGACATTTGCTGAGCTGTTTACAAGCTCCTCAACATATTAACGGAAGGGAGAGCCCGTCGTATATTTTGATAAACCATTTGGCCATAGTATCTTTGACGATAGCCCACGTTACACAAAGTTTAATCAGGAAACACGAAATATCAATTACTGATGGGAACAGTTTGAAAAATTCATATAACAAAAACCCACTTTCAATATTATTCCCTACGTATATTTTTTTCTAAGCTTTTACAATATTAACTCTTCGGTAAACACTATTTCAAAATCACAAGAACAAATATACCACTACTGCTTGTCAGTCACATCCAACAATCAGAATGTCCTGCGAAACATTATCACATCACACATACACTAGCCGCCATATCTTGCGTCTCCCACCATTGAGACAGTATTATCAACTCCTAACACTGAATATCGTATTCTACCAATTTAAATTATTCAGTAGCTAAATTACAAAAATACTCACCGTGGACCCTCGTTTTACAGAACACGAGACAGCTGAAATACATAGATATAACGATATATATAGTTATAGACTGTTCCCTCCACTAACAAGTTAACCAATTCCGCATGTCTCAAAATACGATGTACCATCCTGTCTCTTCTTTCTGTAAGACTCTTCCACAAACTTCTTTCTTCACTCATCATTTCCAAAACTCGTTCGCTTCTTTCTTTATCAGTCCGCATCCTTCCATAGCACCACATTTCAAAAGCTTCATTATTCCTTCTTTCTGGTATTCCTAGAATCCGTGCTTCGCTGTCAATAAGTACTGTGCTCCATTCATACAGTTGTAAAAATTTCTTTCTGAGTCCTAGATTAATATTTGAAACTAGAAGATTTATTTGTTTCATGAAAGCATTTTTTGAGAGTGCTATTCTGCTTTTAACATCATTCCTGCTTCAGCCATCGGTTGCAATTTTATTTCCTAAGTAGCAAAATTCAATTTAGTTTTGCTTTAGTTTGTATTTAGTCCATCATTTTCCCTCAGTATTTTGTTCATGACAGTCAATAACTTCTCAATATTCTCAACCTGTGCTCCTAGCAACACAATGTCATCAGAGAATCGTAGCATACTGAATCTTTCTCCTTGAATACTTATGCCACATTCAAATCTTTCTTTCACTTCCTTTATTGCTTCTTCTACATACAAGTTGAATAGTAAAAGGGATAGACTACAACCTTTCTTACACCGTTTTTAACTGATGCATGTCTCTAATGATTCTCTACTTTCATTACAGCTACTTGATTCTTATAAAGATTATAAAGTATTCTTCTGTCTCGGTATTCGGTATTTTAGACCCGACTGGCCCCACCTTATATTACTAAAAGCTTTTTCTAAATAAACAAAAGCCAAAAAGGTATATTTGTTTTTTTTCATCCGCCCCCACAACTACTAATTTTAAGGCCAGAATCGCTTCTCTTTTTCTCCTGTTTTTTTTTTTTTTTTTTTTTTTTTTTTGTTTTTTTTTTTTTTTTAATCCAAACTTATCTTTACTTACTATCCCTTCTACCACACTTTCCATTCTTCTGTATATTATTCTGGTCAGTAACAGTGATGTTGAAGCATGTGATGTTAGAGTTATAGGGCGAAATTTCTCACATCTGTCAGCTTGTGCTTTCTTCGGACGTGTGAAGATGACACTTTTATTAAAATCAGTGGAAATCTCTCCTGTTTCAAAACTTTTTGATATAAGTTTAAATAATCTTTGGATTCGTTCTTCTCCTAGATATTTTAACCACCTTATTTGATTTCAAATCATTTAAAGCTCCATTCAATTCTGTCTTCAAAACAAGATCACCTAAGTCATCAATGTCGACATACATTTCTTTTTCCAATAGATGTTGTTCAAATCATTTCAGTCATAGAGTTTCTCTACATTCCTTCCATTGGTTAGCTCTATCTTCTGAGTTTAAAAGAGGTTTCCTATTGGCAGCTTTAATGCTTATACCTCTTTCCTTCATTTCTCCAAAATTCTGTTTGATCTTCCTATATGCCACATCTACTTTACCTACAACCATTTACAATTCTACTTCTTCACACATTTCTTGCAGCCATCTTTCTTTTAATTTTTTTGCATTCCCTGTTTATTTTAGTTCTAAATTGCCTGTATTGTTCTCTTCCTGATTTATCCTTAGAATTTTTGTGCCTTTTCCTCTGATCCATGAACTCCAAAAAAATTTATGTGAGCCTAGGTTTTTAGGCGGCTTGTTCCATAAAGCCTAATGTCTCTTTACCAGCTTTCATTATTTCGGTCTTTAATGGATTTCATTCTCTCTCAGTTGAGTTCCTAGACGCTCGTCTACCATTTCTAAAAATTATGTAAATTACAATATCAACCAAGTCAGCGTTCGTATTTGTTTCCAGATAGAAAACTTTATAGATAAACAGTTCTGTAAATAGTTTCGGAGTCAAGAAATTTTGGAAAGCATATGAAATATCTCTAGTTACTAACGTCCGATTTGTTAACCAGATGGATAAATTAAATTTAAGAATAATTTAAATATCTGTAGTTACTAACATACAATTTGTTAGCCAGATGGAATATAACATAGACCTTTTTATTTTAACAAGAATGTTGTACAATATTTGCGTTCCATAAATTCAAGTGACTTTGGTAACGAAAACCATAACTTAGGACAGAAACTGAGAATTAAATGTGGGATGGAGACGTACACCGTTGTTTTGTAAGATCGACAACCTTCTATCTTCCTTGTGTGTCCTGAATGCACAGTGTCCTTGCTGCCCCCTTGTTTGTGGCTTCGCGTTCTCTCACGCACCGCTGGCCTGACCTCCTATTCCTAGCGGGCAGGCAACCCACCGCTCACAGGGAACACCCCGAAATAGCGACGGCGACAAAGTGGATCGCCTTTCGATGGAGAGCCTTTTAATGTTTATTTTGGTATCATCTGGGCCAGCAATACCGAGTCACGTCCTATGGCTTTGTTCACCTTTAATACAAACTACGATACGTACAGTCGGTGAACGGAAATTAATATTCCATTGCAGAATTTGTGTGCAACCTAATATATTTAGATTCGACCATTTAAAAAAAAAATTTTCATACATTATTTGTACTTAGAAATACGATTTTTTAAACTGAATAATTAATGTTTCGTACAATATTAGCAGCAATAAAATCATGTCTACACATTTCGGACTTTTCAGCTAAATTATCAACATTTGGATTTACTCATTAACTGATTCATTCATACCATTTCAATAGTCTTCATTATATTGAAATTTCTTCTTTTTTTTAAGTTGAAACATTAAGATGGTAACACATTAATTACAAAATATTAACCTATTACTTCAATTCTGAACCAATAATAAGCAGACCAAATGTTTTACGCATCACGCAATTGCAGTGGGTAGGCCTAATTCCTCTACGTATATCAGTGGTACCAGCGGACAGGCATTTAAGGTAACATCAAATGTTCAAATTTCCATACTTCAATTAAATTACTTTCCAAATAATCTAGGACCTTCAGGCGCCTGTTGACAGCGATGGTGTACAATTCGTACTAACTAGATTGTTTACAAAAATCCTGGGTTAATTAATTCCCATACACTGTGCAGTCCATATGTAGTATATAAAGACAGTGTTGATGATTAGTTTTCGGATGCGAACTTTTAAGTCCTTTCGAAAGAATAGGACAAGATGCACGGTAAAGAGTTTATTTCCTTCATCTCTCATACAGAAAACAAACAAAACATACACACATACACAGGACACAGTTGGCTACACAATCTGTAACACCTACGTATATCTTCACACTTTCTAAAGCAAGGGAAAGTCGTTACGCTTAACAGAAACCCATAAGTTCATTTTGGAGAGTAGGAACCGTTCATACTAACAGCGTAAATGGTGCAATGAAGTGTTCACGGGTCTACCACCAGATTATGTTGTGGAAACACGATATTTCGTCGGCTAGCTCCGTCATCTTCCTCAGGTGCGAAAACATCTGTACTAGTCGGCTGACCAAAAGATGTTTTCGCAACTGCGGAAGACGACGGGGCTAGTCGTGGAAATATCGTGTTTCCACAACATAATCCAGCGGTACACTCGTGAAGCCTTCATTGCAATTATACGCCCGGAAAGTTTCCGTTCTTACAGCTTAAATGATATTTCATATTATATTAAAGGTTTCTTTCAGGTCTGAAATCGTTTGCTGGCAGACGGAATATTTATATGAAATAATCTAACCTGAATCTAATATGATATCACTCACATCCATAAGCGAGGTAATAAGCTGGATACTGGAATCACAATTTTCTCCTGTTTTGTCAAAATTCTAACGGTTTCCTGTGTAAATATGAGTGTCATCATTATATATGACCACAGATATATGAGTACTTAGCTTAATTGGGAAGGAAATTATTTCTATTTGCGATAAACATATAATCACAGTTGACCTATTTAAGAAACCCTAAGACGAACTATTTAACGCATAATTAGGAAAATTGAGAAACTTGTTGAATGGGAGAAATAAAAGAGAAGTAAAAAATTGTCTTCGTTTGAAGCATTTCAACCGTAACATTTTCTTGGAAAAGTAAACGGACACGACAGAAAAGCCTATCATTGTAGATGGCTGTAAGTAAGGTACGAATTATGACTACAATCACAAAGTGTAAATCATTAAAGTTGGATAAATGTTTCAGGAATTGTGAATCAGCAATGGTTAATCGATACGTGTATAACAACCACAATCAACTCGAAATGGAGGTATTTAATTAGATCAGATTGTAATGTTCATAGACTGAAATTTAGGAAAACATTTCGTGTGCAATTTTATGTAAATAGTTTCTAAAGGTGTAAACACGAATTGAATGCAGTTAAAGTAGATAACAGGTATTAATACGAAGACTGATAAGCTACAAATTTATGTAAAATTTATTATTCGCAGGTTAGTTGTAAAAGCTGATAGTAAATTTAGTTTCACTGCTTAAATTAAAAGTGATTTTGCCGATAAATTTTTGGTAGGTTTCTTGAATTGACTGACGATAGCCACACAGGGACAATTTGTACTGAGTGATAGGTGACAGGTAGAAAGGTAACAATATTCAGTCCGGTACTATGATCTCATCTCAGCATTTGGAGGTGGAGAATCTCTATTTTCGCAAAGTCAAGAAACGTCTTGAAGCTTTTGGCTTCTCTTTTATTTAAAGGTAACATTTTTATTTGCAGATTTTACGTATTTTTGCAACCTGCAGAGTTTTAAAGGAGGACAATCTGTGTTTAAGAAAGAAACGAAATGAGGTGTTTCTATAGCGAGAACCTGATTTCAGGTAAATGGCATACAGTATAAAATAACGTGTTTCATTAATTGAAATAGTATTCTTCATAATGTATGTTTTATTCTTGCTGCAGTGTAGAAAAGTTTTTCTTGAGTATTTCGTGACTGCTAGTTGCTTCTAGATAAAATTAAACGAATTTATGTGGTTATTGAAGCATGTGAAGTACTTTAAAGAAATACTTTTTCATTTTTTCGTTAGTAATTTGTCTAATAAGATGTCATAACATTCAGAATTTTTAGTGCTCAATTATGCCAGTGAACAGTCGATGCCGACAACACTGAGAAAATTTATTTCTTCTACGCCGTCCTTATAACCAGAAGCAGCACGAACATTAGTTTAATATTGGAAGACAACAGAATGACGGCTTACGACATTGTAACGTACTTGTGACTCAACGTTCTGTTCATGAAAAATGTATAAACCTTAGAAGGATCACATTATTCATATGTTCTGCTGGCGTGACACAATACGGAAGGCAGATATTCCGTCACACACTGACGACGCTGTTATTACTGCGGCGTTGTGACAAATAAGTAATGCGTATAACCGTCGCTGCTCCCTCCTATTTGCTCAAGGCGACGCTCAATCATTGAAGCCGGCTGGCTTACCAGTCTTACGCGCGACGTCTGGGGAAACAATGCACTTTGAGAAGGGATGTCTGACTGTGAGGCTTGTATCAACGACAGTGCGCGACGCGAAACATATTTTATTTAATGGTCGAGAACAACAATAAATTCTTGGAAATCTAAGAACGGATTAACAGCAACCACAAGGCTAAAGGTGGTGCGGTTACTATATTCTAGAACATGATTGCGAGAATAATTATTTCTAAAATAATCATTTACGATTTATAAGCATGCGTTACCACTCATCCATCCATTTATTTACAAAGGTTTTCAGTTAATATATTTTACAGCTTAATAATATTTAACTAATTAATATTTAACTTCCTTCTTTAATGTATTAAATTACGTCATAGAAGTCCTCGAATAACAGACATTAATAACAAAATACGTGTATCTCTGTAAGTTACCGGGTGTTTCAAAAATGACCGGTATGTTTGAAAAAATCAATAAAAACTAAACGGGCAGCGATAGAAATACACCGTTTGTTGCAATATGCTGGGATAGCAGTAAATTTTCAGACAGACAAACTATCGAAATTAGTTACAATTTTCCACAACAGATGGCGCTACAGGCGATTTGAAAGATATAGAAGTAAACGCAGTCTGTGAGTTCGCCATTCTGTAAGTCGTCTTTCCGCTGTAAGCGTGTGCTGTTCACAGATTGCAAGTTTGCTGTGAAAAAATGGTGGATATGTGGAAAATATCGTACTTTAGATTTTTCCAGACTGCAGCGCCATCTGTTGTTGAAAATTGTAACTAATTTATAAAGTTTGTCTGCCTGAAAATTTGCTATTGTCCCAAGCGTATTGCAACAAACGGTGTATTTCTATCGCTGCCCGTTTAGTTTTTATTGATTTTTCAAATATACCTGTCATTTTTGAAACACCCTGTATATGAACGTATAGGCTAATTTGTACTAAAACTCATAAAGTTATAATAATAATAAAAGATTTTTGTATTAGGGCTTTAAGGTTCGTCTACGTCGTGCTTATTGAGCTTCTGTGGTCAGAAAACGGAAAGGAAATCTGGGAAGGTTATTGTGAAGGATGCAGCCATTTTTTTCCGGTAGTGGTTTCAGGAAATGGAGGGAAACCGGAATCTTGCTAGTTGTGCAGGAAAATGAAGTCTCCTCCTACCCGAACATTAACTCACTAGGATAGCTAGTGTTGAAGTACTATGAACTGCTACCACCAACGCTTTGTTTCAAGTGTGCTTCACAGTAATACTTCATTTGTCATAACCATTGAAAATAACTAAAAAGGAAACCCATTCGTTTGTTGATTGCGCAGCAACAGAACAAGCAATGATCCAGAGTTCATATACCATACTATAAATAGAAGTAACAAAGTTTCCTCTCAGGAAAAAAGTAAGAGCGGTTTTGACTTAAAATTATAGTCCATTGTGAGAGAACCCGGTTGTAATAACACAGCTAATATACAGTTATTTATTTTGGTGACTCATTAATAACGGTTCTAGAAATAAGTCCTGGGATAGAGAAAGTTTCCCACCGGGAAAATTCTGTTGAATTTGCTTATTGGACGACACAATGCCAGGGTATTCAAATGACACCTTCCCATCGCCTGCTTATTTCACTCGTCAATGTGGCTCCGTGCCCTGAGGAACCACATAATTGATGGGGAAGGTAAGACAAGGTCGGGCATGATCCCATGCCTCACGTACCGTCCATTCAGACTTCGCTGTTTAGAAGGGTTTTCCGCAGCCATCAAGGTGAATACCGTACAGCCCCAATTTCCGACTAATAAAGTACACATTTCACCAACAAAAAATACATTTATCACATACACAAAACGTAGTTACACATATCGCAGACGTTGGCAACAGTTCACTTCATCCATTGGTACATAGTACGAGCATGGCAGAAAGTATTAAATGATTAGGACAGAAAGGGCATGGTAAAGGGTAAAATCAAAGCCCCACATCTGACTAGTTCAATGACGATTATAAACTCATGATAGACTGCCAATCCCAACTTGTTCAAGAAAAGGTGGGGAAGAAGAAGAACGAGAGCGGCTAATTATTTAATGGTTTAAAGATATTCTATATGTTTGCGACATTGAAATAATATGTGAATTCATTATCAGATATATTTCAATTTCTTCAGATTTAATTTGTTTTGGGGATGTTAACAAGACATCAAAATTTTAAACAGCAAAGGCAAGGTGTGAAAGAGACGCGCCATAGGATAGGGTAGTCAATCGTAGCACAAGGGGAACGCTACTGCTGGAGTACCTACGTGGTAAGGCTGGCCTCAGCGTTACCTTGTAACAAGTGGTTACTGACTTTTATCCCTGACTGTCACTAACCAACATAGTTACAAGCAACACCTCACTTTGGAAACAATAGGAGATAAATGTTTCTATAGCCATCTTGAGTGTGGCACATACTGAAATTCTAAATATCTCCTCCAAGAGTGACATCTTAAGAGTGTCAGATTCTCCTATATTACGTCATTAATTTTGTAAATTTCTACATAGCCCCTTCTTATGTTTCTGTCCCCAATGCTTTTGCGAATTAGTGTTCTTTGCTGTGTCGTGAATGGTATAATTACGTACTTTTTATTGGTATTAATCAGCAATTTCTAGATAGCCGAAGAGGATAAGAACCAGTTTTAACAGAATATACCTTCTACGTGTTTATACGTCGTATGTTTGTGTATATAAACTATAATTAAATCAAAAATGCTTCATTTAACTAAGAGACTTTTTTTTTTACTTATGGCTTTACGCCTCGTCGACCTCGAGGTCATTAGAGGCGGGATGGGACTGGGAACAAGGAACGGGAAGGAATTCGGCCATGGCCTTTTGAGGGAAGCTTCGTGGCATTTGCCTGGGGTGATTTTGGGAAACCTTGGAAAACACAAATCTGGATGCTCGGACGGGGATTCAAACCGGCGCCCTCCCGAATGCGAGGCCAGGAACGTTAACCACTCACCCACCAAGCTAGGTAAACTAAGAGAGATTATCCTACGTTGACAGAACAACCATACATTCTGCATTATTAAACATAAGAGCTACCTTAACTTAAGACGCTCTCTGTATTTGATGTTCAAAAATCACCTACAAGTAAACATCTATTGGCGACCAGCATAACTCAATCGTGAAATGGAGTGTTCATGTTACCTACGAGTCGTTCATGTGTACAAACGGCAGTCAGTCTTCTTTAACAAACTAACTAGCTAGAATATTTTTAAATTTACTGAGAACTGTACAGCGTGTGTCCTTTATACGGCTTAGTTCTAAACATAGTAGGAACAAATGAAGACGAACATAATAATCAATTCAAACTAGGGGATTCCAACCACCGATCATTTAAACATACAACAAGCGAATACGCTTCTGGGATGGCGCTCATGTGTTTGGAAACTGACTAAACAGATTCATTATTTTCAGTCAAGTTTTATTTGTATGAATGGCTTTAAAGATTGTATTATTATGTATTTTCTATCACATTTAAATTACTCCGTTTGCGAGTGCGGTATACTCGATTCTATTACTTTAATATTTTCTCAACTATTTAAGTTGATAAACATATATCTCTTTTATGTAATTTTAAAAACTTATATTAAAAACTGTAATAGGGTCGGTTATACTATGGTGATTAATATTTTCATCGGTTTCAAAGCAGCAGGCAGAAATTGTTTAGGATCAAATACGTTAATTACGTTACTATTCCGTGTTCTGGCTGTGTAACTCGCTTAATCTCAAATAAAATGTTCCTTTACATTATTTTAAGTCATATAAAAAAAAAAAAACGAAGCTTTATCCCAAAATTCTGTGAATATCCCGTATATCGGAACATTGACGCCTCAATAAACAAACCGATAATTGGCATCGTCCGTAAGTATTAACTTTAGTGCTTGTGCTCAATGTTGATAAATATTTCTCTAGTGTCTTAACCAACGAACAAAAATTTTCAGTTTAATGGTGGATTTGTATGGGATAACTCACTCATTTTCTTTAAGATAATTCGGTATTAGTATTTCTTTGAGTGAAGGATTAGGAGATTTCAGTGCATAGTATCAAACAACGCATTACATTCATGATTGTAATCGACGTGGAACAGCGAGAAGCTACTTTGTCATTGCTTTATAGAGCGTTTGCTAAATGGCACATTGTACTCCTTGTCGTTTAGAAAATCAATTTTCAATAGTATTTTCATTCAATTTAATTGGATTATAATTTAAGAGCTGCGACGTGTTAATCCATGAACGAGTTACAAGCACCTAAATGTTCATTTTGTAGCTGTAAAATGAGATAAAAAAAAGTATAAGTATTAAGCTTTTAATATCACAATGACAATACTATTGCCATTATCGGCAAATAAAACCCACCATCGCTAGCAAATGAATGTGGGAGCAGCAACATTGTTAGGAAATATTTAATGGAGAGATAAATAAAACAGACAATTCACAAATATGTATTGAATAATCTAAAGCCGATATAACACAATTTTGGTATCGGTTATACGAATCAGATATGTTGCTTTCCAGAACAATTGAAAAGCAATCACACTAACAGCTCAATATAGGAAAAAAAGTATGATGCACCAGTTCGCAAATTAAAAAATAAAAATAAAATGCTACTGGCTGTAAGCGTTTAAAAAAAATTCAGTATCGTAAGGGCCATTAATCATAATCTTACCCTCTGCTTTCAGAATGAATTGATACGCTTTCTAATGTACCAAAGCTGATTATTTTTTTAATTATGTTTCAACCTAATTTCGCTCTGTTCCGATGAAGCTTTTTCTCTCACAGCGCAATAGCAAGCCCAGTATTTGCAATAACACCACTGTCCGCAAATGGAGTCCCTATTTTTTAGCGGCTGAATAAATATAAAGCCTACAAACAAACAAAGAACGTTAATTATTGTCTCACTGATCAAAAGAAATACTATTAAATGTCATTGTAATTGATTTTGTAACCATCGCTTCTTCTCTAAACCAACCTTGTAAACAGCAAATACACTATCTCGTTTCTGGAGGTTAAGAATTATTTCTTTTGTTTCTTCTTCTGATTTATTGTCCAACTATATTCGTTAGTTGCTCACTTTCTTGTATCTTGTTTAAAACACTTCTCTGTGAAGCTTTAAATTTATTTTGCAATTCCTACCAGTATCTGTATTTAATAGCATTGCAATGGCCCCTATGATTTAACCATGTATTCTACCAATACAGCTACGCCTTCAATCCACTGTTGGTTATGGCGGAGATCATATGTTTTTCTACATAATAAAACAACACAAGCAATACTCTAGTTATCATTTCACATATGATGTTTAGCAATTTTGCTGACAGAAGTTCTTCTGCAGAATCATACCTGATGTTTGGTTATTAGATCTGTCAGTATCCCTGGCTGTTTCATTTCTGGAATAAATAATAATAATAGTAGCATTTATAACGCGTCTGCAGCAGGATACAATTTTGAAGGTGTCTCTTTTTAGGCTATATAATAATGACAATGAGTTGTATCATTTCTGACTTCTGTGTTTATTCCTTCAGTTCAATCAAGATAGTACTGAGGCTAAGAGCTCAGATTTTCCGATCTAGACTACAGTAGATGTATACCGTGACTGAAATGCAACCTCTTTTGCTGTTTGCGATTACAGCACGATGTCAGAGAGTTTACTCAGTGCATTTTTCTTCAAGTATGTAGCTTTAAATGATCAAATTTTCTTAAAATTGAGTTCACTGTAGATATTTCCAATAAATCAACTTGATCCCTGAAATTGTTAGTAAACCTACTACTATTAATCCTTGACCTTCCTTTCAGTTTCGGACACAGAATTTTATTTTTGAAAGAACTAACGCTGTTTAGCTCTGACACAAGGAACGTACATCATTTACAAAATCTAAGTGCCGTTAAACATCAACAATAAGGGTTTTTTGTATTTGAACTTTTAAAAGGGAGCTCTTTAAAGCACAAGCGACAGGCATAAGCTCTTTCAAAACTTCATCGTTATGAGTTAAGGAAATAAATGTTTCTTCAAGAGAAGAATTACTTGTTCCTCAATACTTCCGAAAGTTTATATTATTATTTTAACGATTTACCGTCTGTAATTTACAATAACTTTTATTCTTGATTACGTTAATTACTACATTAATTAAATACTAGACGACCCGTGCGAAAATTTCGCGAATAAAATGTGATGAATAGTGATGTTGAATATAATGTCATCAAGTTCAGTCATTACTCTTCATACTCCTACTTCATTTATCGATTTTGGTTACAAATCCAGGGAGATAAATGGCACGAAACACAAAAAACGTATTTTAGAAATATTGACATTTTTGCGCTTTATGGGTCGAATTACAAAAAATTCCTTTCTTAGAATATAGTGTTACCACGGCGGAAACCTTAGTCTTTAATACGATATGTCATTTATCTATATCGATTAGATATCAAGGGAAATATAAGGCTCGAGACACAAAAATACGTTGTAGAACAATTTATACTTTTTCCCTTTAATAGTTTAATTCCAAACACTTCTTTCTTAAAATATGATGTCAGCAAAGCTGAGACATTATTCCTCACAATCGTACTTAATTTATCGATTTTGGATAGAAATCCAGGGAGATAAGTGGCTCGAGACACAAAAAAAACGCATTTTAGAAAAATTGACTTTTTTGCCTTTTATGGGTCGAATTACGAAAAATTCCTTTCTTAAAATATAATGTTACCACGGCGGAGACCTTATTCTTTAATATGATACCTCATTTATCTATATCGGTTAGATATCAAGGGAGATAAATCGCTCGTGACACAAAAATCGATTATAGAAAAATTTATACTTTTTTCCTTTAACGGTTGAATTCCAAAAACATTCTTTCTTAAAATATGATTTCACAAAGCTGATACATTACTCCTTATATTCCTACTTCATTTATCGATTTTGGTTAGATATCCTGGGAGATAAATGGCTCCAGATACAAAAAACGCATTTTAGAAAAATTGACATTTTTGCCATTTAACGGTCGAATTACGAAAAATTTCTTTCTTAAAATATAATGTTACCACGGTGCAGACCTTATTCTTTAATATGTTACCTCATTTATCTGTATTGGTTAGATATTAAGGGAGATATATCGCTCGTGACACAAAAATGCGTTATAGAATAATTTATACTTTTTCCCGTTAAGGGTAGAATTCCAAAAACATTCTTTCTTAAGATATGATGTCACAGAGCTGAGACAATACTCCTCATAATCCTACCTCATTTATCCTTTTTGGTTAGATATCCTTGGAGATAAATGGATCAAGATACAAAAACCCATTTTAGAAAAATTAACATTTTTGCCCTTTAAGGGTCGAATTACGAAAAATTCTTTTCTTAAAATATAATTTTACCACGGCGGAGATCTTAATATTTAATATGATACTTCATTTATCTATATCAGTTAAATATTAAGGGAGACAAATGGTTCGTGACACAAAAACGAATTGCAAAAATATTGATACCTTTTTCCTTTTAAGAGTTGAATTCCGAAAAATTTCTGTCTTAATATATGACGTCACTAAAGCGGATATCTTAATCTTTAAAATGATACTTCATTAAACGATCTCAGATAGGTATCCAGTGAGATATTTGACTCAAAACACAGAAAACAGCATTTAGAAATATTGACATTTTCGCCCTTTAAGGGCCGAATTCCGAAAACTTCATTTCTTAAACCATGATGTGACCAAAGGGAAGACCATAAGCTTTAAAATGACACCTCATTAATTGATTTCGGTTAAGTATGAAGGAAGATACAGGCTTGTGACAAAAAATACGTTATAGAAATAATATATATTATTGAGTTCTATGGGAGGGTTAAACATTATTTCTCTTTGTTTTATAATGTTGGTTAGTCGTGCAATGAGTAATTACTTGCAGATGATGGTGTAGCAAAATTTTTTTTGTGATCTACTACATATTTGTAATGACCTTTTCCTACCAAATTTCATCATTAGTTCTACGACGTATTATTTTATCCTATTTGTGAAGTTTACGTAATCAAAGATGTAACGAATTAATCGCTCTTCTGTTTGAACACATTATAAAGTTTGCACCAATTTTACTACAGTTCACGACAATTGCCAACTATTTACCTGAACAATATGCATATTATAAACTTTAATTAAACAAAGGCAGCTGTCAGCTTTCTACGTATAGAGCACTACAAATCAAATTCTGTACAATATTTTATCAGTCTAAGCATTATTCACACCAGGATCGTCCTATCACGTCAAAAACGGTTAAAAATGTGGAAAAAGTCGGTATTCTGATTCGATCTGACCGTCAGTTAACTAACCTTGACGTTCTAGCTCAACTCCGTGAAAAAATAAGAAAAGAACGAGCCGAACCGTGGAAGAACAAGTCATGGTTTCTCCATCAAGATAACGCCCCGGCTCATTCTGTGTTGTTTGTCAAGACGTTCCTAGCGATGTAAATCCTCCCTGTGTTAGACAATCGACCTTAATCAGCTGACCTTCCACCTCGTGACTTTTCCCAAGGTCAAATCTGCAATAAAAGGAACACTATTTCAGTTCGTTAAATCTGTGATAGAAAAAGCGGCACACGTCATGAAGGAGCTCACAGAATAAGACTTCCAGCACTGTTTCAAACAATGGAAAACAACCATGAAACGTTGTAGTGGTAGAGGAGAGGTGTATATTGTAGGTGATAATACAGTAACTAGTTGTGTATAAATTCAAAAAACATTTTTTACAACAATAGTCTCTTTATGGCTCGTTATTTAAGAGCCACATCTCGTATTGTGAAGTCTAATGAAGAATATGATTTTGGAGAAGAATTAGGACATTTGAGAGTAATTAAAAGTTAGGCAGCGAAGAAACAATAATAATTAGAGTAGAAATACCACTTAGACCAGAGTTTGCCATGGGAGAAAAGAAGTGTTTTTGTGTAGTTGAGGACGTCCTCAGGACAAATAAAAACTAATAGTCAATGCTATAATACACATTAAAAAGAATAACCTCAAGTCATGAAGGATGACACAGTCATTCTATTTGCTCAAATTATAAATTTTTACTTTCTGCAAAAAAGTGTTTCATGCTGATTAAAAATAATTAGGGTAGAATTGGAGGTAGGAAGTGAAACAGGAACTGATTAAATCTATTTTCTCAAGAATATAAATTTGAGTTGCAGATATATTTCAGGAATCCTTTGTTATCAAATAAATGAAGCAGAATTACCTGCTGTTATCGATCGAAATGTAATGACACTACTTTACAATAAGTGGAAAAGGAGAGAATACCATAGATGTACTTCACCAGAAACCATCATAGGATAACAGATACGCATAAAGAAGTCGAATCGTTATTAAGTTACGATAATTATTCGTTTTGAAATAAAACACCTGTATATAAAAAAAAAAAACAGATGTGGAGTGATCTATGAAAAATCTTTTCCGAGACGTAAATGGTTGAGAAGAAGATTTTGAAATTAATGGTTGGTATGATATTGGTATAGGGACAGTCTTCGTAAATCTTGTAAGAACAATTTCGTACTGGTAATATGTGTTAGAATCTGTTGTAGACATGTTACTTAGGTCTCAAGAGCAGTGGTACGTCGTAACAAATGACGTCAAGCCCAGCACTGATGAAGCAGAGTCTGTAGGATTGTTGAAGATACAATTGGACAATTGTACGCTAGTATCTAGAACAGTCCACCAATAACACCGTACACTACGGAATCTAAATTATATATATATATATTTTTATTTTTTTTGTATAGGACTTAACAAATCGTTGACAACGAGGACATCAGAGCCAGGTAGTTTTATAGCACAGGAACTGGAAAGAAACCGGCTATGGCCTTCAACGAATTCGTGGAGTGATTTCAGGGAACCACTGAAAAGTTAAATCTGGACTGTCGAACTTGGAATCGAATCCGCGGTCGCCAAAATGTCAGGACTGAAGTCATCAGACATGCACCGGCCTCGGTGACATTTGTTTTAAAATTCTTCGATACTCCTGGAAAGACGATGAATTGCTGAGTTCCGCAGTCAACTATATGTGCTGGCATTTCCTCGACGAGAGCCCTATCCCGGTAACAAATGAAATTTGTAACAGTATTTGGAGCAACATCTCGGCACCCGTCTCTGTAAAGCCCTACTGGTGCTGTAGCTGGACTCGTCGGATAATGCGTTAATGGAAACAGCGCTGGTGGAGGCAACTCACGTAAGCAGGCGATCAGCACTGGATTACTGGGCGCGCACAGAGCAACTGGGATGACCTGACAGCAAGAAGGAGACGAGCTACGTATCTCATTCCCTCCGCAGAGATACAATGCGCTGTCAGACGTTGACTGGAAGATAACCGAGACAGCAGGATTTGTTGGCTCAGAATGTAACAAAGCTGTACTGGTTTGAATAATCTACTGCTACTTTGAATACCACATATCATAGTTTTACTGGATATGTTGGTTTTTATGTTTTCAACGAGAAGGATGCTTTATATTGTAAAATAACATCTATTTCTGGATACACCCGTCGTGTTAACCAAAGAAATTTTAATGCTTGTTACTCTTATCATTCTCATACGAAAACTTCAATTTAGATTGTGCTTCTAACGCCAGATATCTGAAACAGCTTTCTTGTAAATTATGAGCTTAAGTGCGCATAGTCATTTCACTGAAACACTTGGGTACTAACTATATATATATATTAATTTAGATGTCATTTAGTAATATCAGAACTTGAAACTAATACATAATCCATGCGATTTTCAAAGTAATTTTATCGTAACAAAATATATCAAGAGATGTGAGAATTAAGTTTTTGTCGGCGTATGGCTGACTAGAATTCGTCTGTAGTATTCTGCCGAATAAGTTCTTCTGTCCACAACGTTTCGGCAGCAGCTTCCGCTGCCCTCATCAGGTGAATTATCATAGCGAAGCTACAACTGCGACGATACAGACGCAAGGGAATGACGATTTAACGTCAGTAGTAAGGTAAGAGAGTATTAGAATACATCATATCAATCTTATTTTGTTGACTTTTCAAATGAGTTGGAAGGTCTGTGTTCGTAAAAATTGACGTACGGGTTGCATGTGAATAGTGTTTTCCTCCTAATACGTCTCTTTAAGACCTCTTCAAAACCATGAACCATTTTATTATACATTTGGCCATCTAATATCCACACAATAATGATCTACGCGTTCTCTTTCCACTTTGAAGATAAAGCATGTGTATTTATAGGGTTTCTGTGGGGTTTCACGTGTATAACAGACATGATTTAGAGACACCCTTTCCATCTGTAAACGATTTCTATATTTCAACTTAACTTTCTAACAAGTTGTTTAATTTTTAAATTCTGATCTCCAACCACACACAACTTTACCACGACAACTAGACACTAAATCGATAGCTCTCGATAAGGATTGAGATCAGGAATAGTCTATCCTGCACATAATTTTCCATTTCGACATGAAATTTGTCCCTTTTTACCCATTTCATGTGTGAAGAACAGACGCCATGTTTGGATGTTTAGGAGCAGGAGAAAATAAATGAACATTCCGTTTGGACTTTTAAGTTCAAATGTGACACAAAGGATTGCCGTTATTTTATAAGCTAAGAAACTCTGACTGTATTCGCTACATTTACGCACTGATGGACTAACATACAGACTCGGGCACTATCTGTAAGAGGCCAAAATTGCAATGTTTTACGTAACCTCAATGGAAAATAGCATCCCGAATCTTCTATTTTCATGACAGTAGTTTTAGCTTGAAATTTTTTGCAGTCATTTCATATTTTACCAAATACATTTCATTGTTATTTGTTCAACGTCACACCATTAAGCAACTTTTTATTGCAGTTCTGTAATTTTATTTTTTGAGAAGGAGGTTGTTGTTTCCTGTTTCCAAGCCGTTGCAAGTGTTCCACGGCTTCAAAGTAATTTTAATAGCTTAATGAAGTTTGTCGTCAATGTACCGTTTAGGTCAGCGTGAACACTGGACGACAGCTTTGCCCCTCCGATGTATGCAGTACAGCTAAGCGCAGCACGGCACGAGCCGCCCGTATTCAGTCCAGAAAGGCATGCGCGCTGCCGCTATCAGAGAACCATCGGATTAAGCTGGCTGGCATCGGACCGGCGCGCTCTCCGTGAATAATAACGGCACTCAACGCCAACATCTGCGCCTGCCTGAGGCGCCTTTAATGCGGTAATGGCAGCTGACAGCGGACTGTACCGGCCAGGCAGGCTCGCCAACCTGACGGATTACCAGTGACGAGAGCGGCGCCACCATTACGCTGACGGCCGATGATGGAACAGGATGTCCCTCACACACACACGGTAACCGTGCCCTACTTGCAGATTGGCTGAACTACCTCGTTAGGTCCAAAGGATAATGATTTAACACATCGAATTAGGTTTTTATTTTTCTAAAAATAAATGGACTTAACGAAATGCAATGCGCTTCATTTCCTTGAAAGCCACTTTTATCATCCCTTTATGTCAGGTTGTTCATTTCAATGTTAGAGAACACGAATTCTAATCAGTTTATAATAAAAACAAATTGTAATGCTGAACAGTGTATTTTAAGTTTTATAATTATTAATTTAAATGATTATTTCACAACATATAGCAATGGGATGCAACTCGATTATTAACTCACTAGGTCCCATCGTGAAGAACCGTATCAGATCACTTTTGACTTACTTGGTTATGATTTATCAGACGATAATATAAAATCTAGTATGCAAATCTGGTTGTAGGCCATCTTCCGCAGTTGTTGGATAATAGATTATTAATCAAAATTCCGTCTGGAACAACTGTTGATGTTACTGTTTTCTTTATTTCCATACGCGTTTCGCCCTTATGGTGTGGGGCATCGTCAGTGGAGCTAGGGTGATGGTATTTACTTGGCGATCTGGAACAGCACTTTATGCATCTTACAGATCTTCTATTTCACAATTATAAAAACTGTTTTACACAATAAACACTGGCATTGTATCCATTGCAACTGCAAACTTCTTGTTTAGTTTGTCTTCTTGTGTGCTACATTATATACACGTATATAATGTAGCAGACAAACTAAACAAGAAGTTTGCAGTTGCAATGGATACAATGCCAGTGTTTATTCAGTGATATGAGTAAAACAGTATGTTTTTCCTTGTTTCAAAGGATAAGTGTGCAAAGTTTCATTGAGATCGGATGAAAACTGTGGATTTGTATGAAGAACAAACAAACATACATTCATCTTAATATATAAAGATGAGAAAAGAGTTACAATATCTTGTTGGACGGCCGATGTAACAGCTTGATTAATATGAACTTCGTCCTCTACAACGAAACACTGCGGCCGTTCAGTTACGAATACATGTGTCTATTTTCATATCTGTCCAGTCTTACGTACGGAGATATATATATATATATATATATATATATAAAAGTGTCGTTTTCAGAAGTCTTCACGCGTTACATCAGACAATTGCTGCCCTCAGCACAAAGTTTTGATCAGGTCGCGAAATATAATTTTCATGAAGACAGTCTTTTTGTGTGGGATAGTGTTTAGGATTATTTGTGTCAGGTACCGATGCGACAGGGTCGGCGAACAGTGAGGAAGTTAGCTCTCGTGTCGCCCGCCGCAGCGGAGCCAGTGCGCTAGCCACCCTCGCACTTCAGAGTTCCCTGCCACAGCGGTCACCACAGAGGCCAGGCGGACGAGACGACACGACTGTTGCTAACGTGCCCCGCCATATTTGTCCTCCCTCAAACGCTGTTTACACAGAGCCACCCTCGGACACAGCTCGGAAATGAGAACCAACTTCGGTCACAGGAATGAGTGTTCCCCGAATCAGAATTTCGCAGAGCTTGCTGTGTTACTGGCAGGAATCACAGCAGCGAAATCCATTGTAGATTCAACTTAAAAGAGTAATCATCGATACTATAAACCATTTCACGGTCTTTATTCATTCAAAAAACTTTAATATATTTTAAAAACAAATTTTAATAAAAGCTTTCCAATTAGATAATAATGACCGATGAACTAAAATCATTAAAAGTTAATAATATTCGTTCCGTAAAAAGAGGATATTTAATTCCATGTAGCAACTTGTACAGTAAAATAAATAATTAATAGAAACCATTAAATTCTCACAGTATCACTAAACGTACTAACAAAATACAAATTAATATAAAAAACATCACCGATGACAACGATAGTAAAAACCGTACCCCCAATGAGCAACTCCAGGAACATGATTGACTATCGTTTACACTCTTCCTGATCTACATAATAGACCCTTCTTGAACAGTTTAGAGGCAACATTAATTGTGTTAGTTGGATAATTTGAAACCGGGCTATTTGTATTTGAGGACCACCATTAATTTCAGGCATTTATAATAAATGTGAGAACATACTAATCACTTATGTTGTTAGAGGTTTATTCACGTTTGAAGTTAATCTAATATATCAGCCTACTTTTTCATCAATCAGTAGTTATTAATCTTATGAATAATAACTCAGTGAAATACACTGTATATCGGACACTTATATAAATCTCTTGAAGTAATCCGCTTGGAATAAGAAATAATACTTATAGAGAAAATCAATCTTAAACACTCGATTATCGCTCCTTTCTGCAATAATATAAAAAATTTAATTATGTTTCATATGATTATATATTTCTCTATTCGTTAATCTCATATTAATAACAAGTATATCACTAATTTAATTTAATTTAATTTAATTGCAATGGAGCACAGGCTCCGGTGGCAATTTCCCTACACAGCTATCTTCCCCCTATCCTGCACCCACCTACATTTGCCCTCTACAAATTTTTTCTTTAAATTCCTTCAAAGTTTTCGGTAAATTATTCATCGTTTCTCTTGGTAACTCATTCCAATCCCTGACACCCTTACCTAAAAAAGAGAATCTTCCTACACCCTTGTGCCTGAAATCGAGTGCCAGCTTGTGGTCATGGTCATCTTTTCCCTTCCATGCACTACTTTTCATACCTACTGCAATATCTTTCCATGCCTCATCACCAGTATATGCCCTGTACACTCCCATGACCCTCCTCATCCTCCTCCTGTCTTGCAATGAATCCCATTCCAGCTCCTTTATCATATCCGTCACTGATTGCATTCTGCGATAATTTCCAGAAACAAATCTAGCAGCCCTTCTTTGCACCCTCTCCAACTCCTGTATTTGATACGTAAAATGAGGGTCCCATACTACACTACCATATTCGAGCAATGGTCTGACCAAAGTTTTGTAACCCAATTCCTTGACTTCTCTCGTACATCCCCTCATAACTCTCTCCAACAAGTGCAGAACACTGAAACCTTTTCCTACCACCTGTCCTATGTGTCCTGCCCAGTTAAGTTTGTTATCAAAAGTAATTCCAAGATATTTGCATTTCAAGTCTTCAGCAAGCAATTCTTTCCCCACCTTATATTCATAATTAACCTTTTGTTTTTTATTTGTGTATCTAATAAGCTGACTCTTCTTTGCATTTATCTTCATTCCATGTTTACTAACCCAATTAGATATCCTGTCCAGATCACCCTGCAACTGTTTACAATCCTCTATCGTTTTGATTCTTTTATACAGCATTATGTCATCTGCAAACAATCTAATTTCAGATAGTAAACAATCAACACAATTATTCATTAGAATAATGAATAGCAATGGTCCCAATACGCTACCCTGTGGCACACCCATTTTTACTTCCACTTCTTTTGATACTACATTTCCTACCCTAACTTTCTGTTTTCTACCTTTTAAAAATTCTTCTACCCAGCAAATCACTTTCTTATCCACTCCAATGGTTTTTACCTTATTTACTACCATTTTATGGCTTACTCTGTCAAACGCCTTAGACAGATCTAGTGCTACACTATCAATTTGGCCTCCCTTGTCCATTTCATCTGAAATATCTTGCATATATCCCACCAACTGAGATTCGCATGAATATCCTTGCCTGAAACCATGTTGCCTGCTTGAAAACCAATTACGTTCCTCACATATATTTCTGATGTGGTTGCATATCAATCTTTCCATTAATTTACCTACCACTGATGTCAAACTGATTGGCCTGTAATTCTCAACTCTATTTCTCACCCCTCCCTTATGTACCGGTACTACTATTGCACTTTTCCAGTCCTGTGGTAAGCAGCAAGTGTCTAGACTCAATTTAAATAATATTTCAAGATAAGGTACAATGTCACATCCGGCTATCTTTAAGATATCTGTAGTAATATTATCTTCACCAGCCCCTTTATGTTTTTTCAGCTTTCTTATTTCCTTCATGATTTCCTCAGGATGGATATCAAATTTTTTACTATCGTCATTTCTAATTGTGTTGTTAAGCTCGTTCTCCGAATTAGACCCTCCTGTTTCTGATTCATTTTCCCTAATGCTTTCTCTGAACCAGTTACTTAAAATCTCTGCCTTTTTCAAATCGTCAGTAACTTCTTCTCCATCCTTATCTATAAGTGTCTCTACATCCTCCCTTCCCCTCAGTTTCCTGATATAGCCATAGAAATTTCTAGATGCATCAGTCAATGGTCCCCCTGCACTGACAATACTCTTCATAAACCCATCTTTGGCCATTTTCTTTGCTGTTATTAAGTCCTTGTTTAGTTGTTTTAAATATTCCCTACTACCCTGCTGTCTCTTAACTCTGTTATGTTCTTTTCTTACCAACCTCTTTAACCTCCTCACTTCCCTATTATAGTACATAGGATCTCTACTTCTCTTTATTTTTGCTTTGGAATAAATTTTTCTTCCCCCTTTCTTATTATCTCCTTGAACTCTTTCCACCTTGACTCTACTGTACCTGAGCCTTCCTTCCATTTGCTGAATTGTTCTCTGAAATATCTCCTCAAATTTGAAACCTGTGCCTTTTTATAATTGTACCTATTTCCCCCTTCAATTTTGGCTGCTGGTTTACTGAAGCCTCTAATATCCATCAGAACTGCTTCATGATCACTTATTCCTTCAGTTACTTGATACCTCAAAAGGTTTTCATCGGGCTTAATTAGAAATATATCCAAAATATTTTGTCCCCTAGTGTTTTGCTCAACCACTTGTGTAAATCCTCCTTCCCTTATTAAGATATTTGCAAATCTTTGTTCCCTTGTGTTATTTATCTTATTCCCTTCCCAGTTTACACCTGGTAAATTTAAATCTCCGCCGATGATGATCATTCTATTCTCACCTCTGAAATCTGAGTATGAATTTAATTTCTCCCCAAGAGCCTCATCCTCTTCTGTCATTCTTCCACTGCGGTAAACAGCCAACACTCTGATTTTTTCTTTTTTACTACCCCAGAAATCTACCCCAAGTAACTCATGGTCTTGATCTATGAATGCCAGTGAACTATGGTAGTTTTTGCTAACTAGTATGAAGACTCCTCCACCAATTGCTCCTCGATCTCTGCGGTACACTCTGTAACCATCAGGAAAAACCTCACTGTCTAGTACTTCTTCTTTTAACCAACTCTCTACCCCAATTATTATTTGTGGTTCATGCATCTCTATTAAGTTTGCAAATTCGATTACTTTGTTCATTATACTTCTACAGTTTACCATTAACACCCTTACTATTGGCTTTACATTTTCAGAATTTATCTCCTCTTTCCCACTTTTAACGCAGTCAGTTATTGTTTCAGCCATTTCATCTATTTCTTTAATATCTGTGACTTTCCCCATCGCGAATCTGCAATCAGTATCACTTTGATAATCTATTTCTGTCCCTTCACCAGCAGCCCCTAACCTAAAAAAGGCACAGTCCTGACCCCATCATCACTGGAAACGGGCTCCCTCACTGCTTTAGCTAACAACTCAGAAAGTACTTCCCTTCCCCCTTCTATTTAGGTGTAGGCCGTGCCTAGTGAAACCCCACCTACCAATGGTGTTCACAGGCACAACCCCCAACACAGAACTAATGCCTTTCCCAAGTAGCACTTCCGTTTCCACATTAACCCGCCTCACAGCATAGTTCAATTGTGGACGGTCATGGCGACTCAGGACCTGCATGAGCTCCACCCTGGTATGCTGTGCCTCCTTCACCACCTTCCTCAGGTCACTCTCTATACTATAACTCGCGTTTCTATCAATACTATTTCCCGCACCTCCCTAATGGCAGTCATTAGTTCAGAGACGGATTAAGTAACTGACGAAAAGAGTTAGGCATTAGTGAGTACGATTTAAATTACGCTAATTTAAAAATGCTACAAAAATCTAGAGTAAACTGTTCGATCAAAGGCAACATGAAGAGAGTGATACAATAATAATAATAGGGATAATCAGCATAATTAACAATAGTTTTTAAACACCGCGAAACGTACACGACTACTGCAGAACAAAAGACAGGCCAACCATACACTCACATTTGTGAATCAATTTTCACCATTATTGTACATCGTAGTTCGGATAACGCATGATCCTGTTATGTTGTGACAAACAACTAGACAGTAGTCCTTACATGATGCAGGAAGATTTTATTTAAAATCACAATTAATCCGATAACTACTAACGTAAATATTTATGATGAGCTTATCAAAAATCAGATGACTACTGTTTCATAATATTTGTGTACGTTAGTTACAAACAGTTTTATTAATTAGGCTAACCTGTTTACAACTCTATGTGTGGAGCACAGCACTTTACGGTAGCGAAACATGGATTTTAGGAACACCGGAATGAAGGATAACTGAAGAATTTGAAATTTGATACAGAAGAATGCTGAAAATTAAAGTAAGAAATGAACGAGTTTTGAAAATGATGGGTTAGGAAAGAGGTTTGTGGAAGAAGCTTACAGAAAGATGAGACAAACTGGTAGGTCATTTTTTTAGACATTCTGGATTAATTAATTTGCTGGTGGATGGAACAGTTGAAGGTAAGAACTATAGAGGAAGACAGTGATTAGAATATATGAAGCATATAATTGAGGACGTGGGTTGTAGTCGGTTATCTCGTATGTAGGGGTGAAGAGGTTAGCACAAGATAGGAAAGGACGGTGGATTGCATCAAGCCAGTCGAAAGACTGACGACAGAAAAAAAAAAAAAGATCTTGGAGAGGTCAATGCTCTTAAGTCACAGAAAAAATACCAACTAAATGTTGGGTAGGTAGATAACACCGGGGGAACAGCATTCTTGTATCCTTGTTTTTTTTTTTTTTTTTTTTTTTTTTTTTTTTTTTTTTTTTTTACAGTTTAACGTCCCTTTTTAACAACGTGGTCTTAGAGACGAGAAAGGATGGGGGCAAGGAATGGGAAGGAATTCGGCCATGGCCTTTTTGAAGGAAGCATCCCGGCATTCACCTGGAGTGATTTGGGGAAACCATGGAAAACCCAAATCTGGATGCCCGGACGGGGATTCGAACCGCCGTCCTCCCGAATGCGAGGCCAGAACGCTATCCGTTACACCACCACGCTCGGTCCCTTGTTATTGATTGTAGACAGTTTGATACTGGATTTATGTTGTACGTTAATGTTTATAACACGATACTACACATCATTTGTTTCTACTACCTAATGAAATTGCCACTAATTCCAATAATTTTGTAGCTACGGATGAATCACAAGCAATCTTCATCATTTTTTCCCAAATCTTTTATATTAAAAAATGATTGGTTGTCCAACTCAGGTATCGTAAATATCATATGCAGAAACAGGAAAAAAATAAATAAATTACAACAACAAAGATTTCCATCTCGTAGTTTGTTCAAAAACACCCAGGTAACTGTTGCAGCTTCAGTAACCAGACGTTTCTGCTGGGAATACTGAGATGAAGGATTCACGAATGGTACTGCACGATAGAGTTCCAGCTGGATATAGCAGTGTGGACATAGCTATATCACGCAGCCCAACTACTAAGAGATTTCTACTCGTGAACAGTGATGCCCCGTTCGTGCCTGTAGGTTTGCCTGTACAGTGACCAGTGAAACCAGTTACATAATAATACTACAGAGGCGCTGACAACAATAGCAATATCACGTTTGACGGTTATTTACCTCATGATGGGGTCGCACTGCCACTCCTACTACGCGTAACGCAACCAATCTCAATCCCTTAATAAACAACTAGTTAGATGCACATAAAACACACTCCTCTCACTTGTATAACGTCTAGGGGGCCGTTATCGTCTCCGCTTGTGAATCTGCCACGGGATGAACTTAATCTACAGACGTAAAGGTATCCTAAAAATCAATTCAACTTGAGGAATCATTAATAATAAAACGATTTCTATCTTACTCGAAACAAAATGTAACAATTAATACGCTGGTATAACTGTAAAGAAAGGGAAAGTGTATACAATTTCATACTTTTCGCAGGCGTCATTATTGAAAATTGCACTTACTTGTATTTATTCGACAATATATATACGTAAAAATGGAAATGCGGTTTTAAAAAAGATCCGGTGCACACAAAACCAACGACATTACCTCGTCGAACTTACCCAGACGCTAATGTTGTAGCACTTGTGAGACAGAAGGAACGTCTCAGACAGCATTCGCTCAAGGACATTTTTTGCCTTCACCAATGTTTTAAACTGTATTGACAGTCCACGTATCTCCTAAATCCCCCCACGCGTCGTTCCACCAGCATGGTGGACATTAAAGCTATTTTCTGATTTGTATAGATAAATACATAAAAATTTGACGTCGACGATCCGTTAAACACGAAGAAACAAAATTAAAAATGTGGTTATTAAAAACAAAATAATCCATTATTCAGTAGTAAAAAGTTTCGCAGTTTGTTCTTGACGATGAAAAAATTCAGTTCACGCCATTAGCAAAATTTCCTCTTTAATTAATGTCATTGGATCCAAAATATTCTGAAACACTGTTTTTAATAAATACCTAAACAATTTGGAACATTTGACTCCCACATACAGATTAACATTTACATCAGGTTGTAAAACAATATTCCAGAAATAATAGTAACTTATGTAGTAATAAATAGTTGATGAAAATAATTCTGGCACCAACATTAGTCTGGAAAACGTAACGTTCAACGACAACCGATAAATCAATGATTAATAAATCATATCCTTTATATTAATTCAGCAGTATCTATCAAAGTTTGCATAGAAGGGGTTTGAGCGTAACTAAGTGAGATAGTAGTTTGTACAGCATAGAAGAAAAAGCGTGTTCGGAAATCTGGACTTATAGAACAATTTTTTTTATGAGCAATGCAATGGAAAATAAAATTGTTTTGAATCCAAAAACTCAAATAAATATGATTGTTTTTTATTAATGTTATATTTATATTTTCTTCAAATGATATTTTTTGCACGCAAATCTAAAATCCATAGTAAATTAATAAGCCTTTTTTATACTAACTTAACTTTAAATTTTATATTGTGAAGTTTTAATATACATACTTTCAATATTTCAGGAAAACTTTTCACAATATAACTCTATAATTCCAGTCAGTTACTCCATTACAAACAATGAAACTTTTTTCAGCCTCTTATGCCAGAGATCAATAGGTTTAAGAATATTATCATCTATTTCCTTTTACCTACTACTCCCAACTTGATTTCCAATATCCACACAGCCCTCATCAGCAGTATGCATGTACAGTACACAACCCAAGAGCAATGCTCGCGTACCTCCTGTCTTCCAATGACTCAGAACCCAGCAAATTGATCATAACAGTGGCTGGCACTGTTGTTCCGTCAGTTCCAAAAGAAACTATTCTAGCTGCCCTCCTTACCATATCCACGTCATTTGGTATCCATGATGTGGATACCAACACTCTACTTAGAGATTCCAACCATCAATTGATTCCAGCAAACTGTAATTTGAACTGCACAAATATCTACCATACAGACAGTTTTTAAAATTTTAATGAATATCATTTAGATGTAAAAGTTTATTTCAAGTCGAATATATCCCACAAATAAGCTATCAAGAGTGTAAAGAGTTAAAGAAAATTTATTATTCGTTCAATTTTTGCATCATACCCTATAAACTAGCTCTCTGTAATCAATCAAATGCCAGTATTTAAATGAGAATACACGAGTCTTATTAATTTTTGAACATAATATTTGAATGAACCTCGTATTAGTCAATTAAAAGTGCATTGGTGATGCTTTCTGAAAATGAATGCTCCATTGGTTCTTTTCCCTTTCTCACTAACTGGGAATTTTTTTTTCCTTGTTTTCAACCGTGAATAACTGATTCTCGGGAAAATTGAAATAAATGTTTCTGAATAATATTTGTTATGAGACTTATACTCTTTTGCTTCCTGACTAGATGTGACCCGCGACATTTACACTTTGAATTTTATCGCTAGTTGTGGATATAGAAAGCCGTAAGTGAGCGTAAAATAATATGACGAGGAAGCCATCACAATAACATTCTACCATTGAACCTGTCTCATGAAGATAACCAATTTGCAGCATGTTTTAAAATAGCAACAAACTAAGGGGGAGAGGAATAACTGTGAAAGATTACCTATTACAGTTCCTTCGGCAGAATTTTTTTTTGTTTAAAATTATTTAATTTTTTAAGGATATGTTTGTCAATACCGTTTTTTACTCAACGTTTTAAGTATTTCTGTCATTTGCTAAGATCCTATATAGCCTTTGGGGGTTGAAAATCCGTCAGCTAGCCGCAGGTAACTGCCCAGGGAAAAAACACATCTTTTCTAATTGTACCCCTACTACTTTTAGTGTCTGTTTCTGGGCTTTATTGATAGTCAATACATGCAGCGCAAATCCACATCTATACTATATAGTGTGTCTGTACATGAAATTTATGAACAGTTCATACTAAAAGTGACTGCAAGAGAAACGAAGGCTGAGCAACCGATTATAGAGATTTGCACGCGTTCTCCTTCTGCATGTCACTGTATCAGTTTGTTTTAGAATTAATGATAAAATATGTTATTTATCCCAAAAAGTATCATTCCTAATGAAACATAGCATTTCCTTGTCAAATTATCAATATTGGCTTAGCCGTTAAGTCGTGAGAACGTAACAAGCAGACAGAGATAAGCTGCCCATACACAAACACAATTGCGCGCAAGTAAACTCGCCAAACATTTACGCGCAGATATTCTCGCGACGAGCCTGTACGTGTCAGAGCCCATACACACGAACATCAGCTTCACACATTTGTCGTTCAGCTGGTTCGCCGCGCTCAAATTGTTGTGTTTATGGTAGTCGTCTACGGATTTATCCGTCATGATTTCCTGGCTCGCGGCTCACTGGGAATTCCAAAACATCGCGAGCCAAGTGTAGTGAGGTTATGTTACAAGCGAGGTGACAATATTGAAATGAATCATGATTTTAAGTTCTACACAAAAAAATGTATTTATTCGTGCAGCTGCTTATATTAGAGCTGTATAAAAGAAAAAGAAACGGACAGTATGACAAAAAAAGTGGTAGCAGGAAGATTATAAACAGGATCATATTCTGCTACTTGTACTATTTGAAAAGCATTTTCTTCGATTTCTTCAATATTACATAAATGCACAGATACATCTTCCTCTTCATTATTTGGGCTTCCTATATTGCTGATACTGTCCATTGGTTCGTGTTGATCTCTCATAGACAGTGGTAAGTCGCAGTAATATCGTAAATTAGTTTTGTAGATTTTGTCTTCACCTATTACACTTCTTGTCGATTTTTTTTTAAATATATATTTCTTGCGAAAAGTGTTCCGCATTTCTTTTTTTATTAATGAACTATCAACTTGTATATTTTATTTCTCACAAACCTCTATCAATGCAGTATATCTTTTTTTTTTTTTTTTTTTTTTTTTTTTTTTTTTTTTTTTTTTTTTTTTTTTTTTAACTTCTGTTCGTATACTCTTTCGGTTTCAGAGCTACGAATTCTCTGCTCATCTTACTTAACTTGTTAGACACTAACCAAGCCTTATCTGCCGCGAGTAAATTGTTAAGTGAAATATCTGTGTGTATGGTTACCGTCGCGCATGCTGGCCACGTTCAAATATGTAACGATTGTTATTTGTCTTGTGATGCGGCTCGTCGTTAGACAATTAACACACACATTTATCGTCTATATGGATCGCCACGGAATTGCTGGCGCACAAAAGTGTGTGTGTATGCCTAGCTATACTCTCGCATTTATGATGTTAGTGTTGATTTTTATTATCATATTATAGAATTTATAGCAAGCCCTAATGAGGAGCAATTATGAAAGTATTTTTTTTAAAGTTATCCCAGTTAACATTGGCCTGATATGCTAGGAAGCATTGCTCCAGCTTCGTAGCAGTGGCGGCGTGTCGCGGCACTGCGGGCATTGCGGGCTGCGTCATTGCAGGCGAGCAGGCAGGCCTCCTCCATTAGCCGAGCCGTACGTGACAATGAGCGAAGAGCGCGGATTTTTATCGCCAGCCACCACCATCTCCTCCCGCCCGCCGTCTCCGATGGCAGAGAGGTTGGGTCGACGTAAATATAAAGGCGGCGTGGTAGACACTGCTCAATAAACAGCGTGCCGAGTGGAGTTCCGAGTATACGGGGCCCGCGGCATCGCGTTACTGCTGCCAGTCTGGCCTGCCTCGAGAGTTTATTGACGCCAGCAGACGACGGATGCAGACGACAAATACTGATACTAAATACCGTGAATTGTAACAGCGCAAATAACGACACGGATGTTTACGTGGACAAATATGTATTGTGGAAAGTTTTTCATCTACAATGTGCCTACTGTAGTAATTTTACGAAGTTTCGATTTTGTTTTTTTTGTTTTTTGTTTATCAGCCATAAAATAATGTACAGTAAGGTAAATAAAGAAGATTCAAACGATAGATTGCTCAAAACATAATTCCCATTCAAACCATCACCGCAGGGGAAAAAATGTCTATAATTTATTGTCTAATTGATTCACTCTGTGAGGAATTACATTTCCTCAATAAAAATGTGCCAAACCAATACGCTGATCAAAACTGTTGTGTAAAACCAACCAAGCAAGAGAAGAATATGTGTAGTTTATACGATATTATGTGATAACAGCAACATCTCAGTTTTTTATTCACAATGTAGGATTAAGGTATTATTATCTCACTACATACCGGTATATCAAGAAATGAGTAATTCGAAATGTTAACTGCAAAACGGAAATCAAAAGAAGGTTGTTTTTTTAATACTGAAACCATTACCATATTTCAGAAAGCAATTATTTGTACCATGAGCATACAGCGATTTTAATAAATAATAACTAAAAATATTTCAATCATTAGATTCCCCAAGTACAAAACTTTACATAAAATCAACCGTTCCTTTTATCTTGTTCCTTCCAACCTGATAAGGACATATGATAGTCAACTGAAATCATATACGACATCACAATTATTTGTTTTGATATCCGAAGAGGCAATCCGGAATTGTAAAGCATGTCAACATGTAACAGGTCTAACGGATAAACCAAATGCAAATAGCTCCTCGAATAATGGTCCTTCTTAATCAAAAATCAAAGTTCTCAGTGTAGCGAACGTACAACAGTCGACAGACAGAAACAAATATGAAATCCAAACAGTTATCAACAGTTCTCAGTTAACAGCGAAACAGATATAGGATTTGTAAAAGCGTATCAGTAACGATGATGATTAATACCCTGCTTGAAAGTTCCTGGCAACCAGGAGTACTTGTCATTCATTATAAGTCTTCAGTTATCTTGTTCAGATAAGATGAGGGTAAGAATTTTTACATTCCTTTCAAACAATCGACAAGGTGTTCCTGATTAAGGAGACTCTGGCAGACAGTCATGAATCTCGCGCCACTCCTTTGCACAGTTTCATTACTCTTACTCAATATCTTGCGGTACGGATACCATACCACACGACAATAATCCTGAAGAGACAGTACACTTGCAATACACGCTATTTACCTTACAGATATTTTTCCGTTCTTCAAAAATCAACCTATGAGTCACATTTTAGGATTAGGTTTTTTAAAAACCGATTTCATTTTTTTTTCTTTTTACTATTACAACGAAGCACTTAAATGATTAACCTTCCAAAAGAATAGAGTGATCTGTTATGTACTAATGGGCAAGCGGTTTCTTTGTATTCGTTACATGCATTACTTTGCACTAATTCGAGTTTGATTTATTGCAACATGTTCAAATAACGTCGACACCACGTTAACTCTCTAAACAATAAGCAGAAACTTTTGCATCCTTATATCTACCTATATCTTCAGCAAACATACTGAAATGGCTAATGACATTGTCCCCAATATCAGGAACAGAAGTGGTTCTATTACTCTTCCCTGCAGGAAGCCAAATTCAACTTATATATAAGAAGACCTCTTTTCCCACGTGACAACATATCACGCATGTTTGGAGACTAAAATATTGTTTTATTTTTTTATAATTGACATAATTCCATGTATACAATTTTCATTACGTTATATTTTCTGGTACCATGAAACTACGTGTTGAAAAATTTTTCCCCGCTTGGAACTATTTTCTGAATCCAGGATGATTTCGCAATTTGATTTTCAACCCGGGGAAGTTTTAATTTTTTTCGTACAACTGCCTGTTTTATTTATATTCTAACGGCACCTTGTGCCTTCACTTCCACCCGAGGACAGGCTGCCAATATTTCCTAGTCCCAGGGTTCCAATTACAGAAGACAATGGCCGTCAGCACACCCATTGGGCCATAGCGAGGCTCGACAAAGACCGGACGGCTCATATCTGGTCGCTTGACGTGCTTCACCGCGACGCGGTGGCACCCACCATCAGCGTTAATTAGCTGATAACGCTATCGCCCACCTGCCTTTGACGGCTCATTAACATTTTTAAAAAATCTAAATTCCCTAAATGCGCCGTGAGCTGCATCATGTATTTCGTTTGATGTTGGCGTAACTCTGTGTGATTAATGCGCCACAGGCTATCACGGGCGCCTCCGAATTTAAATTTCCTTCTTTCTTTCATTTCACTCTGATGTGATGTCAGTAAAGATACTGATATTGATCAGCACAACGAAACATTTTTTTCCTTTCACTATACCTGTACAATTGCACGATTGTTTTTGCTGTAGTTACATTTTACAAACAAAAATATCTTTTATGGTTTTATCTATTGTAGTATTTATAAGATGCATCACATATAGGGTTTTAAAGTCTTAAAGATGGTTCTATGGCAACAAACATTGAAAATAAGATATATTAAATGATGAATCTAAAAACTAAGTGCTTAAAAGATGTGGAATACCTCCTAATATGGTATGGGATCCTCTTAGATCGGCAAAGTGCAGCAACACGTGAAGAAATTTTTGGCCAGGCTACCTTCATAGTCGTCCGTAATAGGACATATTCATACAATTCAAATATACGTCTAGTATTTTAATTTAGAAGCTTTATTATTGTAGAATTACCGCTACAACGTTTTTTACTATTTATTCCCTTTTTTGTTTATTGATTTTAATTGATAAAAAGTATTAAAAATACAAATGAATTGTAACTTCACAAAACGAAACGCTATTGGTTGGATGTAATCATCAAAACCCACGTTCATATTGTAAATGAAGGCATAATTATTGGATGTTTTTATAATTTTGTGGTTGTGTATAAGTTATATCGTAATATATCACCATAATTGGTGAAATATTGCATTACTGCGTAAAAAAAAACCTCAAATAATTAATGGATGCGGTTTTGTAAAATTTCCTCCAAAAAACAAAGATCCCTCCCGTGTGCACTAAAGAGCTTGACTACAGTAGGCCTACTTTTCAATTTTTTTATTCTAATGCGTTTCTAGAACTTAGCCATGTTACTAGTTGGCACCAAGCATAGAATATTTTTTTGTGAGATGAGGTGATCCTGTGAGATATTTTTGAAGGCGGAAACTTGCCTTTTGGTTCAATAAAATTGTCTTTAAATTTTTAATGGCATTCCTCCCTATAGCCATTCATTTGTGTGTTTATCCTGTGTACTGATGTATTTCCAAATGCTTTTTACTCATACAATTGAAAGACGACACAAGACATACAACAACACTTACTTTAACACCCATTGCCTCTGGCCGGAATCGCACCAGTGACCGAGAGTCCAGGTAACGCTCAAGCCATCCCATTCGGAAGGACAGGGGTTGAAATCTTTGTGCATCCATCCGTATTTCGATATTGCAAGATTAATCGAAATCACTCCGTGAGTGCTGGGATGATTCTCTGGTATAGCCATGGCTGAATTCCTTCCCGAAACATGCCCCAATCCTTTTTCCCCTATAATGATTTCGATGTCGACCAGCCCTAAAACAACACCGAACTATAGCACTCTAGTCCCTTCGCTACCATGCTCGGTCGTTGAATAAAGATAAATCCAACAAGGAAAAGGTCCAAAACGCGCCACAGAGATGTAATTATTTTTATTTGAGAAATTATTTTTTGCTTCTAACTTTACATCTAATCGAGGTCATTAGAGGCAGGAAAGGACTGGGGACAAGTAACGGGGAGGAATTCTGACATGGCCTTTTGAACGAATGAACCCCGAAAGCCGGATACTACAAACCCACCACGGTTTTTTTTTTATTTATTTATTTTTTTTTTTTTTTTTTTTTTGCCTTCTTCAAAGCTTAGACGCTAATGTGATATGAATCCTGATAGTATTGGAAACTAGGATCGGGTAAGAATTTCACCAACCGCTTTTTGAAGGAACTTCTCTGGAGTTCAGCTGGTAAGATTTACGAAAATCATGGATTACTGAAATTGGATCCCCGACGGGGTTTAAATTCGCGTCCTCCCGAATGCCAGGCAACAGTGTTACCTAGAACCCATCGGGCTTGGAAGGCAGGAAATAAAGCTTGACAGAAAATTTTATAGAAGTATCAGTGTTAGTTAGAAACAAAGAGAGAGATGAATGTTTTCCTTCTTCCATCTAACAGATTTAAAATGTGGAACCGCTAATTCACATTGCAGACGGATTTTTTTTATTTATTTACTATTCTTAATTATTATTATTACTACTAAAACTGTTGCTACTGCGTTCAAGTTTAGCTTACATTCTAAATACGGTATGATGAAAACAAAATTAAGGTTTTATTATTACACACCATTTAATTTTCTGGAAATAGTTTATTTATATTTCGTGACTTAGTTTACCATTAGAGTTCTTTCGTATATGCTCTTTCTAGTTACCCTTAACCTTTGTGTGTATTTGTCACACACAGATCTATAACGCTGCAGCGCTAGAAAGTGTAACTAAGCCCATTCAAACTCTCTTATTGGTTTTCCGTGCGTAATTTAGCGATTCTTTTCGGTATTCGCCATATAATTGCGTTTGCTAGCGAATTGTTACCTGTTTATTGGAGGGAAAAAAAAACAAATACGCAACGGTTATCAAAATTACGAAAAAAGTGTATCATCTCTCTATAATCAATCAATTTCGTTATTTCAATAATTATTATGGTGATATTCGTGATTATTTTTACTGTAGAACTCCGAACTTTTCCTCCGAGCGTCTGAGGAGTGAAAGCTGGTAGGTAATTAGGTGTCAGATATTTGGATTATTTCATTTTTTACGATTTTAGTGCATTTGTTACGTATTAGATACACGTAATGTGAATCAATGGAGACTCCGGAGTAACCGACAATGAAATTTCTGACAATGGGAAATATGCATGTAATTAAAATATAGGTCTAGTATATTATTGGAGTTCGTGGTAGAGTTTAAATGCACCCTGGACTAGAGTGACAACTGATAGTTCTTGTTGCAGGTAAGACACAAGAAATTAGATAGCGCGTTGTTTTATAATAATTCTACTAAGTTAATTAATTGAAAACAAATGACTTGCCATTACATTTTCGTCGAGCTTATAATAAAGTAGCAGAAAAGCATATTTTTTTTCCCCAGAAAATGAAATCTCGAAATAAAATCTTCACGGGTGCACCGTCGGATTGTGTTGTGTAAACACAATCCGATGGTAAACCCGTGAAGACTTCATTGCAAACTTACTTCAGGAAATTCTACTTTCTTACATAATTTTTTAAAGTTTTTTAATAAATTTGTTGTTTTAGTGGGTTTTTTTTCAATTGAAATGGGTATTATTTTTACTTTATTTCATTTTAGTTTTTTTTTATATTTGTATGTCGTCAAGAAGAAGAATTATTTTAAAGGAAATACATAACATCGAGATTATCGATTTTCTTTTTTTTTTGCGATCGATATGTTTAATTCCGTGAAGTGGTGGAGTGAAATGGTTGAAAATAAAATGATTCGTGACGAAAAAATATTCGCCTCCTAACCTTTCAATGGATACTGGTGACGCATATTAGGGAGTCAATAATATTAGCCGATATTGCATTTGTTGTATCTGTTAGAAAAAATGAGTTTTGTTTTAAACCTGAAATAAAATAAAAAACTCATGCTCAACAATTTCGGCAGATAAAAGAATAAAAATATCTGATACGGTGGGGATTTAAAACTGGTCGGAAATATAGGGAGCGGACACCTTACCGTCTACCCCTCGCTGACTCTAGGTAGTATATAACTTTTTTAAAATTAAAAGACATTGTTTTTTTTACCCTCCAGCATATATTCAGGAGATTAAAATCCGTTTTTCAAATGTCTGATGGTCTCCTTTGTGTACTTTAAAAGGTTCGTAGCTGATTTGGATTAAGCTTGAATAAGAAATGATTTGAAAAAAAAAAACCAACCTATTAAACGTTTGTTAAGTAAGTAATAATTAGAATTTGAATAGGTAACGAATTGATATGTATTATAACAAATGTAACATAACATTAAACATTAATACGTGTATTAAACATTATGTACTTACATCAAAATGATCTTCAAGACAGTATAAACAACTGATTGAAGACTGTTAACGGCTTCGCATAGATATACACTACTTTTTTCTTACATTCATAACTCGCGGGAGATAAAAATATCTTTCATAAAGTGAATTTCTGATAGTATTTTTGCATGTAGGAACAATACAGTATTTATAAAATTGTTTTCGACCTCCTTTCATATCGAAATTATATATATAAAACATGAAACGTTTGAGATATAACACTCCACAATATACAATACATCAATGTTTTTTTAATTGTAAGTTTTAATATTTTTATCAATATTATATTTTTTGTGGTTATATACAGGGCGTTCGCCGGGAAACGCTACCCACTGTTAGCGCTACAAGGAAGAAACTGCTCCCGGCGAGCGAGCGGTCAGCTTCCGGCATTGTTCGACCGTCGGCCGCGGACTATTTCATAATAATTACGCTTCATAAACTTGTATGTGCTAAGCATTTAAATGTGACGTCAGTTGCGGATCAACAGTGCCATCGTGGACACCCTGCAGGTACCAGTTGCAAAATCTAATCCTAGGCCCCTGGTCTATTTCTGTAATTTTATGCACCACAATTGTTATGTACGGCTTTAAGTGAACTAGCTTTGTTACTTTCCAAGCTGACGTCTTAGATACGCCTGCCTCTGCCCTAACTGACTTAATGATTTTTTGGGTGACTGTTCTAGTCGAAAAGCGATATCGTCAATTTTCTCCTCTGTGAGAATACAGTTGACCGACAGTCTCTTTTTGTTAAACAATGAACCCGTTTCTCTTACTTTTTTAACCAGACGCAGAATTGTTGATTTAGCTGGCAGTAAAGCGCCAGGATATTCGCGACTAAATTTACTGCGACACTTTTAAACGACTTCTTCTTCACATATGTATCGTAGAGAAATATTCTTTGTTGCAAACTGTAACGTACCATAATTTTACTCACACTCAAACACGGTACAGATTAGTAAGAGTGAAGCCCCAAACCAGCCAAACCGCAAAGAAAGGTTTATTCACAACACTGTTGGGGCAGCGGAGGTGTTAAACAGTGCGGTGATTCACGGCGCCGTGTGGCGGGAGTTGCTGGCTCCATTGTCCCAGCAAGTTACCGACGGCAACAGACTGGGAGGGTAGCGTTTCCCGGCGAACGCCCTGTATAAAGATATGTTCTATTACATTCAAGTCCGGGCATCTATGTGGCGAAATTTTTCGCTGGAATCGTCCAGAATATTCCTCAAACCAATCGTGAACATTTTGACCCGTGACATGGCGCATAATCACTCTGCAGACGACCGTTGTTTGGTACAATGAATGCTCCAAATGGTCTCCAAGTAACTGACCACAGCGATTTCCTGTAAATGGTTTGTTTATTTCCACAATAAGTCTCATTCAATGCCATGTAAATTCATCCCATACCGGGATGGAGCCACCACCAGCTGCTACTGTGCTTTCCCGACAACATGGGTCCATGGCCCCAGGCGGTATGCGCCACACTAACAATACCATCAGC